>JAALXK010000334.1:0-17140 GCA_012977745.1 Fusarium anguioides | reverse complement strand
GTTTAATGAACCGCGTCCGCCATTGTGGGCTTATCTAATTGTAGATAAAATTGGTTGTTGATGTCTGTCTCATTAAATATTCGTTAAGATTCTAGATAAATGTATGTGTATGTGTGTATATGCTAACAAAAAACAAATTCCGCCATCAGATCCCATCCCCGAGTATAGCGTAGTTAGACATAAATAATATGGTTTTTATACATGCTTCATATGAAGATACTTGATGCATCCCTCGTTAGGTTAAACAGAAAATACTTGCTACCAAGAGAAAACCTGCCAAAAAAAAAAAAAAATATCAAATTGTACAGCTGTCCAGGTAACCGCTCGCCAAAATGCCATTGTTCATGCTAATGCTAATAATGTCATCGCCATGCCGTGTGATGTCGTGTCATGCCTTGTCTTGCCGGGGCATGAACCCAGCCTCCTGGCAGGAAAAGTCCGGGTAAGAAAAGGAACCTCGAGCAACACTAGCCCTGACAGCCATTGACTCTCGCCTGACTTGTCGCAGAAAGCTGGGTGTTAACCCTGCCTTGCTTCAAGTTGGGGGCTGAGAAACCATCTGGCTGCAGAAAGAAGTGAAGAGGCGAGGGGTCTGTCAGGTTTGTAAAACAGCTAACAGCCCCTAAAATATAACAACCACAAAAAAATGAAATAAAAAAATATGATAAAACTCCATCCCAGTCTGTGATCAATCAAATGCTGTTGATATGTGAGGGGGGAAAACTTTTGAGCGCCAGGAAGACAGCCAGTAGGCAACGTCCCCGAAGATGCAACATGAGTGAGGTAAGGAACAATAAAATAAAACTCCGACAACAGGAGTACAAGCCCAGAAGCACCGCGTACTGTACTTCCTTCGGTGCCAAGTGGGTATAAGAACCAGAAACTTGTTTTTCTGGGCGTCGATTGTTGGTCTTGTTCGACTTCTGTCAGGCCAAGCAAGCTCCCTGTGACAGGCGCAAGGGCATTGGGCAATCCCTGCGAGCGTAACCTGCCTGCAATGCAAACCCCGCAAAGCTATGCAAAGAATTTGTGATTGTTGGGTAGACCAATCTTGGCCATGCAGCGGGGTTTGTGACCGAGGCCCCAGCTGTAAGACACCACTGGAAGAGGGAGCACAAACACCCGCCTGCCCTTTCGCATCGCCTGTGCCACCAGCCTATCCAAGCTGTCCTCAGATCTCGCAATGAACTGGCATTCTACAGACCAGACTTGCAGCTGGAGAGCTGAATACACCCACATCATCTGCCGACCATGGGTGTCACAAGCTCAATGCTTCTGGGCCGAGAGTAGGTGCTGGGATGGCGAGAAGGGAGTGGCCGATCCATGCCACTTGAACTTGCTTCGTAGCCACCAGCGTAGTAGCCTCCATCGTACGTCGATGACAGATACGGTGCAGAAGGCCGACTGTACGAGTTGTACGGACTAGTCGCAGCGCTACGGCTAAAGGGCCACAGGTTGCTGGAGCTGCCTGTGGGCGACGGAGGGCTCGGAGGCCGGACATTGAGGGAACGGAGGGCCGAAATGGCCGAAGTATGTTGGTAAGTCGGCGCTCCGGTTCCCGGAGTCGCTGGTGGAGAACTCAAAATCATGGAGCTGGGCCGCGAAGGAGATGCTCGCGGGATGATGTCTCTGGGCTCCGGGTTTCCCGCGGAATAGAATGGGTGGTTTGAAGACGCGTAATGGCGGACCGAAGAGGCCGGCTGTGGTGATGTGGTCTGGTCAACTCTGCGGCAGCTGCAAGGTAATATTATTAGCACAATCCCAGGAAACCATGGGTTCAAGCAAGTAGGGACGTCAGGGTCCACCACTCACAGAATAATTGGGACTTACTTGTCGGAGCAGTAGAGGAACATGTCATCGTGAGGAATGAATTGCTTTTCACACGTCATGCTATCGAGTGGCGTCAGTAAAAAATACTTTTCTCATCCGTTGAATGCCTAGAAGGCCATGGCTGACAAGACAGCTTTGTCTCGAGCTGCATTGTTCCTGAAATGACGGGCATCACCGGTACCAGTGTTGGAAGCAAGGGAGCCTCATGATAGCCATGGAAAGGCTTTGGAAGCATGATGAGATGACGTGAGACCTACCAAAACTGCGGGAAGCTCTCTCTCTCGTCTTCCCAAGACTCTGTCCATTCTCGTTCACGTTCACGCTGACTGCGACCGAGTTTTTGTGGTGTGTGCCTTCGAGTCATGACGGGTCGTTTGTACTTCGTAGGGTCGGTCGCAGTAACGGCTTTTCGCACATCGGTCGCAGAGGAATTGGGCAGGCCATGGCCTGACTTCCTCCTGCTGTGATGCATTGTGTGTAATTTAACGAGAGTAAGGTAAAGGGAGGAAGAGGAGTATATGATAAAGAAAAAAGATAGACCTCAAAAGGATCCAAAGGAAGGGGGCCAGGTGATTATGATATGAGCACCAGCGACTGGACAGTTATAGACCGACCGCGTGTGTAGGTGCTTGGTACCACTGTGAATCAGTGGACAGTGCAGATATTTAGAGCAGTTGGGGCTGCTGTGTTCAGGCTGACAGCCGCCTTTTCAGTGTGGTTCGACTGCGGGGGACTTATCAGGACGCTAGCTCCAAAGATCCCCTTAACCTTACTGCTTAAGTCGATTAACAAGGATGTAAGAAAGAAGAAAGGTTGCAAATTTTTTTCTTGAGCTTGACCGAGTCTGGAGAAATTCGAGAATTGTGTGATAGCAGGGTATAATAGAGTGGCAAATTGTGGTCGAAAGCGCACATGGGCATGTGCGAGGACGACAGGCTAGAAATTCCCCGAGTAGTGTTGCAGATGGAGACGAACAAGTGTTGGAAGAAACTGTAACCGGCCAACCGCAATTTGTAACTAACCTGGCCAGGGAAGTAGGGTAATGCTAAGTTGATTTAAAAATATCCGGTGTTGATGGATGAGTACGGAGTAATGAGGGGGATTGATGTAGTTTTCTTTAGACTCAAGATCGAGTTGGGGAAGCCCAGGCAATTTTGTTTTCAGATCTCGATGAGATGAAAAATTTCCTTCCAGTAAAAACCCACTGATGAGAGGCAGGCTTGATGATGCGTTACCGCTCAGGGACCGGAACGGTGACCAGAGATCCGCAGCGTGGAGACAATGCCGTGCTATATCTTATTCGGCCCCGGAAGAAGGCGGTATGAATAAACCGAATGTTGACTTGCGAAACCCAACGATAGAAACTAGGCGTGTAAGTGTAGTGTCGTGTAAGTCGATATTAGTCGAGCGGGTAGCCAGTTGGCAAGCCAAAAAGAGCCGCCTTGTTAGCGTTTATGTAGCTGGGTTGTCCGCTGGAAGCTGAAAATAGACCAAGTCCAAGTGCAATAGGGATGGCGTGTATCAGATGAGAAACCGTTTGCTGTGATGTCTCTAGAAGGGTTGAAAACACCGATTGAACCACCGTCGACAATTTTGGAGAGGGCGAAGTCGGGGCACACGAGACTTAAGTACAGAGTTGGAGGCACCTGGTGACTCGGGCCTTGGTTGTCGTGATTGAATGTGTGAGTGAGCGAGGATCCGAAAGCGGAGGTGCAGCGCCCGCAATAAGTCAGCCAATAACCCGCCGCAATCGACACTGCGAGCTGCGACTATCGGATTGCGCGACAGGTACGATACGGCACAGACAGAGGATCCTCTCAGGGTACCCCGTTCGTTGGCTCCTGGTGACAAGGACAGGGACTGACCGACACTGAGAAACAACTGTTCCCAACAATAAGCGAAAAAGGTGCAATTATGGGTTCTGGTGAAGCCGGAATCCCAAGCCCTTGTATTCCTGTCGGTGGAATCGAGAGCTTCTGGGTGATTCGCTGATATGGAGACGTATGCGTAAGTCGCGAGGCAGAGCCAAAGCGTGAGTGCCCAGTGAAGGTGTCGGTTGATATGCAGTTTGTCTCAGGCTGACAGATACGATATCCGCAGACGTTGTCACACTCTTAGCAGGCGCGGTACTTGTGACCGGAAACAACGAGTAAGAACGTGGAAGAGAACGAGGGCTCAGTACTGTATATAGATAAATTGACTGATGCTGACCGGCCCATTCACGGGCAGTAATGGTAAGATTATAGGATAGGTAGATATGTAGATAAGGTACCAGTGGAACGCTCAGATTCAACAAAGTGTGTTGGGGTTACCACGGACAAGCTAGCTTGAGCATGTCAGGTCTGGGGAAAGGAGCTCTCTTGTATCTGGTCCTGGTCCCTTTGCTTCCTTATTTAGATAAACATCCAGCTGCGGGAACTCTGGCCATCTGATGCGGGAGCGGCATTAGGGTTGCATTATCAGGTGTGAACCAGGGACATGGCGATGTGCATTGGCAATGATAGACCGACAGAACCTATAGGCCATCGTAGCGTAGATAGGTATGTACTGTACCTAAGTATCTAGCGCGAGCATGGCACATGATAGCGCTGGTTACTGTACCAGTGGGAAAATCGACCAGCCATATCTCGTCATCAATCACCCCTCGGAAAGCCATGCCGCAGCTTGAAAGTCCTAAATAAAGAAGGCCCTGGAAGTCTGCTGTGCCGTATAGTCAGTCTCGCCGAACACTGAGAGCTGCAGAGCAAAAGAGCGACGGGTAGCTTATACAGCTCATGCATGTCCCCCTCTCCTCGTTCCAATCGACGCTAGGTTGCATCACGGATGGACGAATGCCAGGCACGCTTCCATACAGGCCACTGCACTGGCTTGAAAGCGAGAGTGAAGCCGGCCGGGGGTGGATACTGAACGGCATGTTTTGTTAAGAGGGGGCGTCTGTGTATCTTGGCATTGATCCAAAGGGTCTGTCTCTTTTTCAAGGGTTCAAGGGTTCGAGAAAAAAGAGTGGGCTTGCTTGCTCAAGTCGGCTTTAGATGCCATCATGATTTAGCTGCCATGATGGTGGGCAGGTGACGATAAGACGCGATGCCATGGCACAATTCACAATTGGTAGCTACACGGAGTTGAGGCGCTCAGAGAGGCGTGCAACTGCCATCATTGTTGAAAGGAAGTCATAGATTCGATCCATCCAATTGGTCCCACTTGCCTGTCTAAATGAATGGAATCCTACTGGGAAATAGCAGCTTCCACCTACCATGGATCGCTCACTATCACCCGCCTACTGCGGGCAGCTTCAGGCACAGGGGAGCCTACACAGACTGGGCAGTGGGCAGTGGGCATGATAGGCCACTAACCTCACTGGAACAATCAGTTGAAACAGGTTCATAGGTTAGGTAGGCTTGTCTCATCCACCCTAATAAGCACGTTTCCCTTGTCGATATGTATGTTGTTGAATTACGTCTCAAAGCTGCATCATTACGCAAGAAAACTCAGTTCTTGTTCCTGACATTACCGCTAAATCCAGTTTATGCACACCACATGTTTCTTTGTTCTCTAATTGATTCTCCCGAAAGCTTCGCGGCCCGGCACATCTTGTATGTGCGGGAAGAAGGCCGCTAAGCCAAGAACTGCCCTGATGATGTGCATCTCTGCTTCGCACCGCACCCAATGAGTGATACACGCGTGGGAAAGTCCCCGAGAAGAAGCAAAGAGTCCTACCTAGGCCCAAGACCGCCTATCAGGCTAGCCATGTGGTGATTTGCTTTCGTAGGAACAGAAACATGCTCGGCTTGGTGGGGGAGTTTGACAGCCACTACCAAGGAGAATGGCAGAATGAATGTCCTCACATGCTGAACACATAACCGATTACGTAGTTCATCCAATATTCCGTGATAAACCATTTGAGTCCATGTGGCCGAACCTAGTAGAGCCCTTCAAGGTGTCTATTCTCTCCTGCTTGAAATCAATTAGCACCATAACTAGACTCACACTAACTAGTCCACCGCTCAAAGCCCGCAGCCATTAGTTATGCCAATTTGGAACCCCACTACCAAAACACTGACAACTCACTCGGCTCTTCAGGAGTACAGACAGGACTGTACCATAAAGCTTATAGAACTGTGTCGATTTTCTCGATGCCTTCTGTTATGCATTACATCATCACACATGTCATAGAAGGGACGCATAAACTCATCGAAACCACCACACATGTATTGTACGTAACGAGTCGCACACTGTTGTATTCCCAAAACATATCTTCAACGACCGAGCCGGAGGCTGGAGCCCCGCTCGTGATGCAGGTAGGGAGGATAGACATTGACGGGAAGTTGTAATCTTCGTCGACTCCTCTCTTGCGCAAGGGTCTTGACTCTCCTCAATGCCTCCGCCTCCCGATCAACCGCTATCGGCTGATCGCGGGTCTTCAATAGTATTGCCCTAACCAGCTCCTTGACTGACTTGTTCACCAGCTGGGTAAAGTGTATCATCGTATTAAGCTGGTTCCCCCAGCTTGAAGGGATTAGTCTGCGGGGTCTGGTCTATCAACACCGCAACTAACGGCTCTATCTGGGGGTTAAGATATTCAGCTGAATCAGGTTGTGGGCCTGTACAAGTAGCTGTTAAGCTAAATTTTATAATTGATTCAGGTCTTGGCCAGTTTACCCCTTCATCCTCGGCCAACTGGCTCTAAATATCGCCTCTTTCCCAGCAGATGCGATCAATGTCTGGATTCCGAAGCCGAATATGCACCTCGCTACACTGCATCTTGACCGCTGCCATCACGGCAATCAGAGAAGTGCCTAAGTTTCAGAGGCGAGCGTGGGATGTGGGGGGACTTGAATGCCAGCATGTCCGGGGCTCCATTGACCTCACATCGTGCGTTTCGTCTTGACCTAGGAACATTTTCCGTTGGCCGGCTACTCTTGACAACTTCCGCTAATCTGGGGCTTGTGACTGCTATGGCATGATAAGGAGGATTCGAATGCAACAGTCTTTGTCAAATTGAGGCCCTTCAATGCAAATCTTTTTATGTGATGTGTGTGGAACGCGATTGTAATGCATTATTAGAATAAATATGGCTCCAATATGAAGAGTCTCTTGACTATCGCGGACGGAGCATGCATTTGCAACCCAACCCCAATTACAAGCGATAACAACCAAAGCTTCGTTTTCCGGGACCCTTGATGGTCCGTCAAGGTCGTATTTTATGTCCATAAGGGTTGAGGAAACCATAAAGACCCAATCAGCTCTCCTCGGGGCTTCTCGCCTGTAGGTATCCGCAGTTAAGCTATCTCTCGGTTGGCTTTTCCGCGTACGGTGTACCATGAATACTCTTCATGTAAAAGGACCCGTTGGGCTTTCACCTTGAAGGTCAAGAAAACTCCACTTGAGGCTCGTCAAAGGCCCACGACCCTTCAGTTTTGCGGAGTCACCTTGGCTGCCCCTTGGTATGATTATCTAGGGCCAATGCATAGACCACGAACAGGGAGGATTGAAGAATTTTTTTCATTCCTTAGCAATGTTCTCGAAATAAGCTGATGCGGCTCCGTGACTGGTTCGTTGTCACCCAACCCATCCATAGCTTTTTTCTCAAGACCCATGATCCTGGCCTGGCCATTGCTTACTTACCTATGGCATCTTTTGAGCCCACGGGCCAGTCGTTCTCGCACGCTGGCTCAATTTTCGCTTCATCAGGAGTAAGACCGGATAGCCTCGGCGCAAGCAAAAATCTTGACCAGAATAAACCGACCAGTTTTTGGACCACGCACGCTTCCATCGCTTCGTGCTCCCTCAGCAGCTAACGGAAATCCAGTACCGTTTGAGTTAGAAGCGCAGCAAAGAACCCCAGGCTGTGGCATGGATGGATGGGCTGGATTTTGGCGGTGGTCATGGCTTCCTCGTCTAAGTCAAGATATGTATCAGGTAAGTATTCCATGTGTTCAATGGTGCCGTCATAGCTGTTCTAGATCTCGCTATAGCTGCACATGGCAACGTAAAGGTAAATATCGTCCGTGAATATAACAATAATTGAAGCGCTCTATCCGCCAAGGATATCTGAAGAAGAGATCAGCATCTACACTTACAACTCTCTTCTTTGCCATGCAGTACTGATAACGGCTTCGGTCAATACCCGGTAGATGCCGGTTGCATCGTCATATCAATGACATCCAACATGGCAACATTTCTCGCCTGACATTGTTCGAGGCTGTTCTGTTCAGTACCTACTGTACCTACTGTACCTACTGTATCTGGTCGGTCATTGCTTTTTTCTACTTTAACCCGACCAAACGGGTATATTCGAACCTTGAGGAATCCTTCTCGATTTGCCAGAGCCCATCATTTTCGTTGCATGCTGAACCTCTTCAGTGATTGACTGATGTACGTCACCCATCTGAACACCTCTTCCCCGCCAAATGCGACCCTTTGCATTGCCTGCCCTGACAAAGTCTGGCCTCACGGAAGATCATGTTTAGTGTTTGGACATCCATATTGAGAGGCAGTGTTGCACTCGTCTTCCTTCTGAGCGTTTCGCGCGGTGAACACGATAAAGAGTAATTGGATTATTTATACCATTTCACTCATTGAGCAGCATCCCAGATTACAGAGACCTCTCTGACTGAGCATCATTGCTTTATTTATGAGTATATGTCTTATCGCATATCGAGGTGTGGAAGAAAGAGTCCTATCTGCTTCATTGATACTTTATCTGGCCACCCCCATCCCTTGACTTCCATGGTCAACACTATGCACAGCAACTATTTAATGTACGCTGAACCCCTCCAAGCAAAGGTCCTCGTGATCGCTTATCTTTATGGCCTATGTCCTTTCTGCTTCTTTCACCGCAGAGTTAATTAAATAAGTGAAAGGATGGGGGTGAAGTTGCAAAAGCTGATCCTCCACACCATGTGCCTGATAGATTGCATAGGTAGGTACTGTAGTTGGTAGCTACCCAGGTAATCAAGTATCTTCCCTTCGTCCATTCCACCAACTACCCCACGCTGGCGATCAAGGGACCAAAAGATGGACATGCGCCACGGGAACCTAGAGGATTAGCCAATAGATAAGGCCTTGGCCATAATTCGACAACCCGAACCTAGATCTTCCAATGTTGATCAGCAACTCAGTCTATCGTCATCTCGTTGCACGACTCGAGTTCGAACCGCGATTTCCTTGATGCTTTGAGTGAGATTCGGCACTTGATTAGATCCATGAAACTGAATGGCATCATCATCAGTCTTTATTGTCACTGCAGACACAGGGGAGATATCTATGGGTACGTTGCTAGTCACGTCACAGCATACCCTGCATCCGACAACTTCAGCCTCAAAGCTGTACGTATGCCTTGTATGCAGTTCACTATTGTGCGCCGTCTCGAGGTCAGGGATCTGTCAAGACTACCCTTTACAGTAGGAAGACAATGGTGTCATTATAGGCGTCAGAAAGTATTAGTATTGCACGACCTAAATTAGACCGGGTATTATTGGATCATGTCAGTTCTTGACAGTATGGTGCATGAATAAGTATTCGGCCTTATATTATCTGAACTGAGTGTGGGTGGAACTTCTGTGAGCAATTCAAGCCTTGTACGATGATCTTGGGGTTACCTCTTGCAATTTAGTTCGAGATTCGTGTTGGGAAAGGCAGTTCGCTCAACATTTGGGTTAACTGGTTCTAGGTATTCCTCAAAAGCCTGTGTTCGTAATACTAACACGAGCATCGCGAGGTTCTCACTCTCATGATATGTTCTCTTTGAGTCAGTAACACAAAGTTTCCACCTCTTCATTCACCTAAAGCAGCTATGGTTACAACGTATCTCTATAGCAACTACATACTGGTTTCTACAAGTTCGCTCACTATTTTTGCCGAGAGAGCAAACTAGTACATTTATTTCCCTTTCTAATTAGAGTGGCCAGCACGATGTCAGTTGAGACCTACTAGTAGCGACATAGTCAAGAAGTTTTACCATGAAGCAATGAGACACTGAGACCCAGAGCCTCATGCTAGTGCTCGAAGAACGCTACTGAGGCTCATCGACAAATCGTAGGTGCTAATTTAACAACTGCATCTCGGCGGTTTATCATCGCGCCATCCATCATGGTGAGACAAGATTGGCTGAGATCTAAAAAGACCATGGTGGTGATGGCTACTAGCGAAGCGGTGAACGAGGACTAACTTGTCGTTCCAAGTTTTTAATTATACAAAGCTCGATCCCATATCATGTGAGTGCAGAATGACTCAATTGTACACCCTTCATACTAACAAATTTTCTGTTCATCAATCGTTGGGCTGCCATTCAGATCCTATTCGTGTCAACTTGTCTCGGTCGAAGGATTGGGCCTAGACGCTGAACAGTCACCTCCTCGTTAGGGTGTAAGATCATTGGATGTGATACATCCTTGTATGATCATCTTGATCATGATGGAACGACTAAGCTGGCCCCAAGCATGCCATAATCGGGAAAATATGAGTTGATAGAACAGTACACCGCCAGTGATCGATATCTCGTCATTGAAACAAACTTTGGGTGCAGACGCATAGCTATCTGAATCGCTTGCTCAAGATCATCGTTGCACTAATTTCTAGCCATTCGAGTCATTTGTGAGAATTATGAAATTACCGTTTTATGCCTTACATGTCTCCTAAGTATCAGGTGAAAAGCCTGCGAGTTGCGCAAGTGTCTAGGCCATTGTTCAGCAATAAGATATCGCGAAGGGCATATAGAAGAAACTCAAATTTGCTAGAACGGGCCACTCAGATCAACATTGAAAATCAAGTTCCTTAGAGTTTTAATAGACAGTGCGCTGCTCGTGATATAATGACATTATGATAATATGGCTCGAGAAGGAGTGGATATGAGCCTTTAATACAGAAGTTGGTATACCCTCAAACATCCCGCTTGCTTAGTTATGTCGTTCCCATCCCAACTCCTAACCCCATCTTCTATAATCCACCGTTAGGAGAGAAAGTCACATGTTAGGCCTGTCGTTGCAGGCAAATAGAGAAAAACTGCTTTTTTTTGGGTGGGTTTTTTTTGTTTTTTTGTTTTTGTTTTGTTTGTATGTGCCAGTTATGGATGGTAATATGTCTCATGGACAGTTTGTTGTCCAGGGACATATGAAGTTCGTCGCTCTGCAGCAAGTTCATGCGGCGTGCCAGGCGGGAAATACTCTGGTCCATTCTTCGGCGAGTTAGAAACCGTGGCGCCTTCGTAGTAGGGAGGGCTTCCAGGGGAGTGGCTCTGGTCCGGGATTTGCATCATGCTCACCTGGGGAACCCATAGATTTCCATGTGCATCGTATTTGGGCTCAACCGCTGTAGATGATTCCGTACGTGGAGTGTCTTCGGGATGTCCCGATGGAAGTTCCACTGGTGGTCCTGTATATGACTGAGCAGTCTGAGCTCCCGCATAACCAACCGGACTTGAAGGATTGAAGTTCGATGATTGTGGACTCCAGGGACCAGGAGAGGCTTGGTTTGAGGTGAAGGATGGATGTGTAGGATGGTGATAATCGTAGGATTGGTTCATTGGTTGTTGAGATCCAACTCGCTCACGCGAACTTCGACGTCTTCGGATGAGGCAGAAGCAAGCCACGAGCACACCGATGAGGACAACACCTCCACCAACTGCGATACCCACAATGGCACCAGTCGATAGAGTAGCTCCGGATTCATGATGGTTTGTTTCGGTAGGACCCGATACATCTCGAGTGGCGGTCCTTGTTCCAGCCGATGCTGTTCGGGTCATGAGAACCTCGAGGTCAGGGGCGTCGAAGCCACCAGCTGGTGTAGTCTTGGTCGCACCGCCATCGGAGCTTCCCCCAACAACTGAAATAACATCAGTTGGGACAGCATACTTGGTCAGGTCCGGGTCATAAAGCATCCAGGGTGCCTTGTTCTTGTTCTGTCTTCCCAGGGACATGTCGTGGAGGCCCCATTGGTCCGGGACATCGCAGTCATTAGTCAAAGGGAAGAAACCACCGTGGACCAACATCTGACCTTCGTTTACCACGTTGCAGGTCATGCTATGATGAGGGTAATCTCCAGTTCCGTTACCGCTAGGATACATCTTGATCCATGTGAAGGTAGGCAGTGTTAGGATATATATGTCGTCGAATCCAGAGCTTCCCTCCTCTTCACCAGCTCCTCCATATAGGTAACTGAACATCAAGGTCAGAATAAGCGTCCACATCAAAGAGATTATGAAACTTACATGTTGTAGGAAGACTGATCCTCGGACCACGTAGCGCCCGCGCAAAATCGTCGACGTGATTCGGGAACATCGCCCGATGCGTTTTGGAAATAACTCTTGCCACTCAGAACATCATACAAGATAATCTGATCCATCGGTTGGCCTTCAAAACTACCGTCATCTGTGGCCCGGATTCCGCCGAAGTAAACAAGCATACCGCCATCTCCTGCAGGAATATGGACCATCACACCCTCCGCGCGGCCAATGTCATCAGGCCCAGTGTCGTTAGACCAGCTGTTCGAATCCATCTCGTATCGTAATAGGTATGACGTTGGTATCTCGGGGGCGTCGCCCCAGTCAGGGTCGGTCGCATTGTTCATCCATCCACCATAGTAGTAAGCCTCTCCGCGGTCAGGAATGGATACGCCAGCTCCATAACTGAGCCCGACGATGTCGTCGGTTCTCGAGACTCCCATTCTGTCCCAATCATTGTTGATGATGTCGTAAGAATAGAGATCGAAATTCCAAGGGGTTACGCCATGGTATTCGCCTCCAAAGAGATATATCCTCTTGTTGATAGTATCCGGCCAGAATATTCCACCACTCACATCGGGGATCGTTGAGTTCTTGCTCAGATTCGCATACGGCTGTGGCATGCCTGAGCTGGCGACTGTGTTGAGATCATGATAGATGAAGTAAGGGTCTAGAGCTTTTGTTAATACGCGTCCAATCAAGATGCTTTTACTGCATCTCGTCACTTGACCGTGGCTAATTGGGGCGGTATCGCGTACTGGAGGAGTTTTGTGGTGTTGCTGAACCACCATCATATGTAACCAATCCTCCGCCAATATATAACTTGTTGTCGACTACAGCACTCTGATGACCCCATCTTCGACAGAAATTGTTTATGGGATCTCGTTGCTGGACTGTGAGATTGACGCAAAAGAACAACAAGGAGAGTATCACCAAGCCCCGGTGAAGTTGGCGAGCTGGAGAGATTGATATCCACATCATGGCTGCCCCCTTGATGTCGATACTGCATTCATACTCTCTCCCTCACTCTCTCTCTTTCTCTCTTGGCCTTTGGGTTGACCACGAACCGTGAGGAACGAACGAGGTATTGAGACCTAGGCAGGTGTCGTTAAAGAGAATAATCGCGTATGAGATGAAGAGGAGGGAAAAATAAACGTCGACAGTTCCCAGCAGTCAGTCAGGACTAAGCTTAGGCCCTGGGTCGTCTCGTTTCGCTTGTTCCGAGTAGTAAGGCAGACAGCACATGCTGATCATGAGCAAGGGGCCAGGACGGGTCGGCGGGGGCCAGAAATACAGCGACCGGTCAAACTCTCATGTTATTCTTTCCACCTCCAATTAAGCGTAACGGCAGATGAGAGTGGCTGAGACGACATCCGGGGCTGACCTTGTTGCAAGGTCTAGAACCCCCAGGTCAACGCCTCAAACGCATCCACACCGTCAAGGCCCAGCCCAAGTTGCGAGTATCCTTGCTGGACCAAGGTTTACAGGCCCAAGATTCAAGTTCTGCTGGCCAGCTTTTGGTGAGACGACGGGTGCTGGTGGTACCGGCGGGCGTTACTAGTCCAGCCATCGTTGATGATGATTCGCACGAACCGAAGAGCTGGACGCAACTAGAGAAGCCAAAAGCGAGAGCAATCACCAATCGTGTCCTACGGGCTGGCATTTCAGCTCAGACTCAGTCAGACTCGGACGGTACCTAGGTACGGTACGGTACGGACGGCTACGGGTACTGTATGTACAGTACAGTCAGGGATCCTAGGGCTGAACAGGGTGCCACCCACTGCTCCAGCGTTCGAGTTCAGTTGGTTTTGAATCAACTCAGCTCAGATTAAGAGTGACCCGATCATCTGGGATGACAAGGTGAGGTGATTGACTTGGGTAAACTATACCCAACTAACAAACTCTTGCTTGTTTCTGCGGGGCCATTCTGGGCTGATAATGTGTTAGTAGTCGGACGTAGTAGGTACGACAGTGAAAGAATCCGTCAGTTTGGTACTTCAGTCAATCTACACCACATGGTCCCACCAATAATTCCCTATTGGACTGGATTGGACTGCGATTTCTCTTCCCCTGCACCTTGTCTCACACACCAACGTAAAGGAATCGGGAACCATCGACGAGACACAAGCCGCGTCTAGTTCTACTGTACGAGTGGTAGTTCCGGCCCAGTGCTGGCTGCACGGATTTTGCCATCCACCCAATATCGATAGCGTGCGCCAGCTTATCAAGCGTGGCACAGCATAGCTTAGCATAGCCAGCCAGCCAAAAGCGTGAGGAGAGGAGACGAGAGGGTGAGAAAAACGAAGAGTTCAAATCGTCCCTTTCTTTATAATAAACCCCATCTTAAACAATGAGGATTTTTTAAATTAACTGTCCGTGTAGCGAGCGACATGCTGTAGCTTTTTTAGGGGTCCAAAATTTGATGTAATTAAGCTATGTCAGGCAATGCAACATCACTATGGCTGGCAATGCTGAGCTTCGTCCTCCTCCCTCTCAGCATGGTGGCAGCCAGGTCCAGATCCGTGGGAACTGCATGGCTAGCTACATCCCGAAGTTTCGGATCCACAACTGAAACTGAAGGGTCAATTACATTCATTGCAGCCTGACAAGCCTGAGGAACCATTTCCTTTAATATGCGCTTCTTGTCTTCGGGCACTGACCGGCTTAGCAGCTTGACCGTCTTTGCTGATGTCCAGTATAGGTGACTGAGCAAACGGACATCACCCAAGTGACCAAATAGACTGATATACGTTCGATAAGCGTCCATTGCCGTCTTGAGTTCCTGGTTGTGCATACCACGGAGGCAGCTTGTAACCAGAGAATGGACGAAAGCATCCGGGGAAGCCCCGTAGTTTTCTATTTCGGTGTCATGAAGCAGTAGTTGTAGGAGTTTATGGCGGTCATTGAGGTCAAGACCGCTTGGTTGAGAAGTACTGGTAAGACTGTGCAGATACGCTTCTAGACCTTGGAGCATGTCTATTGACCCTTGGTGGTTGCCAGCCCAGTAACCGATTTTACACCCCATAAGGTAATATGTGTATGTAACTGTGGGATTGGAGATTTCAGCGGAGAGCCGGAACCCGAGTCCACATAAAGGCCCTCCTATGTGGTCTCCTCTTGCTGACAGTCTTTGAACAAGGTTTCCAAGGAACATCAGAACATCGAGTTTGTTCTGGGGGTTGTCTTGTGCCAATACATTCTCGCAAGCATTGCGCAGATCCAATGATAAACTCCTCGTCGGCGACCCTTGCGCAGAATCTTGAGGTTGATGAAACGAGATCCCGCTTTGTTCCAGCGATAAACATTGCGATACCAGCCTGCGAATGCTATTGAAAGAGTCTTGTTTTTCCAAGTCGGCCGACAATTGAATTGAATGGGACGAAGAAACTGTGGAATATTGCTCAGACCATGACAACTGTGTTCGCGATTGAAGCCAGCGCAGGAGCTTCGAATCGTCCTTCACGATGCGGTTTGAAATGCCGTTATTTGAACTTATGAGGTGGAGTTTGCTGGACTGTGTCTCGGTAGTCGAAATACGGGAGGATCCTTGCTGGTTCTGTGAGGAGCCGATCAGTGGAGTGGGCGATGGGGCCCGGAGAGCCGCGGAGAAAATGTCGTGACTTCCGAGTCGCCAGCTGTTTGACGGGCTCGAGTATAGCTCGAAAGTCTTGACCCTCGACCAGTTCAGCGTATTCTCGACTTGCTGAAGCTTCTTTTGGAGACGTTCTCGCTTGCCATCTTGAGACCACTTCTTGAGTGCCAGATTCTCATCCTCTTCTGAGTATGGTCGCACGTGTTTGCTAAACATATCGTCCAGGTCAAGCACGAGGTCGTTAATCCGAAAGTAGTCGTGTTCTTGAGGCGGCTTAGGAGCCCCAGGCCATCTATTGATAACGTAGTATGTCTCCCCCCCAAATTTGGACTTCTTCTTCAAAAACATCTTGCTCTTTGCAATGGGAGCATTGAGCGCTTCGGAAGCTGCTCGACGCTGCATTTTGGCAACGGAGGACGTATCAAAAGGAATTTACTGCTTAGAGATAGTCGACGCGTTATAGGGAGGATCGGATGCGATGGCAGGAAGAATTGGTCAAAGGCGCTGAGGTGCAAGTTGAATGAATTGCAATGCAAGCAAGAAAGTAAGAAAGAAAGAGCCAGATTGAGAGCTTCTCTTGTTCAAAAATAAGAGGAGGGAAAAGAAGGGAGGTGTCTTGTGTGTCTTGCGACGTAATTAGGTCTCCCCGCAAAGTGAGATGGACCCCTGTTGTTAACGGCCTTGATTTTTCTGTTTTGGTGCAAGGTTGATCATCTTTTCAGGCAGGTGCTCGCCCTAGTACTGCTCCTAAAAAGCGGGAGCGATGAAGTGGGCCACCCCGCAATGCTAAAAGTGAAGAGATGGAGAATTCTAGGTAGTTGATAGATCCTGTATAAGTCTTCTGGCGTTTATCGAGCTATGGTGCCTTTAAAACAAAGTGCCAGGCATCTAACTGATCAGATGGTCGATAAGGGAACGATCGAAGCCAAACATGAAGGCCATTTACCATCACGACCTCGGAGAACGGGCAGGAACGATTATCAAGAGCCAAGGTTCAGTTCAAATCTTGCTCAGCAAAAAAAGCATCAAAGCTCTGCGTAGTTTACACGTGCCAAAATATTTATTTTTTTGAAGATTAGAAAGAACTTCCAAGGACAGGCTTAGAAGTTAGGAAAGAATAAAAATCTAGTAACAAAAGAAAAAAAGTTTTCTTCAAAGACTTACTATATATTAAATTCTGCAGCCTGAGTTAAAGTAATCTGCAGTTATACCAAACTTGCAGTTAGTAGTAAGATAAAGCAAGATAGCTTTATTATAGCAAGAAAAAACAGTATAATTGCCTATACTAAATGCTTGTTCCTTGAGAGAGCTGTGCGAGCTGTTAATAACTCTGGCATAAAGATTATAAGAATTTTTAAGGGGCTACTAGTTATCTTTTTGTAAATTTCAGAGAAGAAAAAAGTTATAGTACTATTTTTATTTTAATTTTGCCTCTCCAGTCACAAGAATATAAGTTTCTTAAACTTATATTTTTAAATATACTTATATAAGATTAACAG
>JAALXK010000333.1:0-44790 GCA_012977745.1 Fusarium anguioides | reverse complement strand
GTTGAGGGTATCTTCATTTGGTAGACAGCGTTGTGAATTCATATCTTATTCTATCTCCATTTTATGCAGTAACAAATGAAAAGAGTATGTTTCATCGAATAATAGACCGAGAATGGTGTATTCAGTTTTTTTTGGGGTTTTTTTTTTTTTTTTGGAGGAAATGGGATTGATGAAATCAGGTCACCAATGTCAGTTCAGTTCGCAATGATTCAACAAGTCAACAGAAGACAAAGATCAAACGTAAGCAAAACGGTTACCGAAACAGGACTAATTGGGCTCAACGTTCAAACCATCCATTTAACGGAGTGGCGAGGTCATAGGGTTACGCCACAAGTGAAGCAAGGGGCAACAAGGGGACATCGTGTGGAGACTTTACGAGATTTCCCTCACGTGCTTTCGTTCCCATTTCCTGTCCTGAGGAGTCTGAGCAAGGTCCCACAAGCTGCGCGCCCGTCGCGTCTCCCACCCACTTCATCTCATGCCCTCCATAACGACCAAACATCGAATACAAAGATATCCGCGACCGTGGAAGTTTGTATTACTAAAAAATATAAATGTTTCAACTGTATTTTGCCCATGTAAGAATTTTCCAGCATCTTAAAGCTCTTCTGGTTGTTGAATTGCTGCTTTTCATCATCGTCGTCACAACTTGCGACAATCAACTTTTTTCTAGGCTACACCCCTCAGCTGAGCGTCAAAAGGCATCGGCTGCATGGTGCAATTTCTTTCATTCTTGAGGATCGAGACCCACGATCCTTGTTCCTCCTTGTTTCTTCTGCTGTCTCTTCTCTCGTCACAATTACTGTCCGAATATGCATCTGTTTGAGCTTGTTGCGCACCACAAGCATAAACTCTAGCTCGATTCGTCCGCTCAACCAATTGCATTTTTGTCTGTGTAAATGCCACGAGGAAATCTGATTCCAAAAAGCTATAGCTCTCGCCATGTATCGCCAAGTCGCCGCTACTGGTCTTTCCCCTGCGTTGTTGCATGTCGTATGCTCAATGTGCCATTGATTATTCGTCGGTGACCCGCGAGATGAGTCACACTCTGTTGTTTCACTCCATTCCTGGAATTGAACCCCTGTCCGAGTATGCTTTAGCTTGATGTGTCGATTTAGAAAACTTGTCTTGTCAATTGCCGTTGGTTAGGTACTAATCCACGGTTAAGCTTACGAGAGTTGATTGAGCTGAGGATGAGGGGAAAAGTATCAGCGAAACTCTAGATACGTAAAGCCACTCGACCCACGCATTCCAGTCTTAAATGGCATTAATTAAGAGTTAATATATCTTGTCTCAATTGACCAACTCTGGCTCCTTCATCTCTTGAATGCTAGAAACAATGGATGAATTAAGAGACGGGGCCTACGGCACTGTTGAATTGTAGTGACTGCAGCACACCCTGCCCTGGAGACAGGGGACATGGGGCGCTGGGGCCGAGCGGTCTTAGACTCAAATTTAGCGGGCTTAGCGGGGGGTCAGCAACCACTTTACGCGGTGTTCGCGCCGACCGCAGCCCCTCGTCGCGCCCCAATTTCCATCAACGGGAGTGATCGTCTCAGTTCCGACAGGAGAAACAGGCAACTATGGAGCATCGTCGGCATCATGGATCATGACACTCTTAGACTTTTGTTTTAATGGCTTGCGCAGCGCATTACACAGGACCCATGCTGTGCCTGGACGAGGGGTAGGTAAACCCCTGTATCTGCCTGGTTTTGGTTCCCCCACAAGAGAGATGGACGGGACGGGAGGTGTGTGTAGGTGTATGTATAGGTGTGTGCGGCATCACATTTAGGTTGGCTGGTTGCTTTAGTTCAACCGACTCAGTCAGACATATAATACGGATCCCTTCCTTTTGCTCTTTCTTGGTGCTTCTCTTTCACTCTCTCCCCTCCTCTCTTGTCACCTTCTGCCTCATCTGCCTCGTGCCATATATTCACACTGTTCCTCAGGTTTCAACTCGTTACATGACTATTCATACGCTACATATGCACTCATAAGGGCCTTTTGCTCAGCTGACCCTCCTCTTCAACGACGGGTTTCTCGCACAGAGTTGTCTCGGCCCGTTCCTCTTCCGCCTCGCCCATCTCGTTGGTCAGAAAACCCTCAGCTTCCACAACACTATCCGGCACCCGATCATCTACAACCATTTTCGTCCATTCGATTCATCTTTGAGTGTGCTTTAGCCTTGCCGAATCCTCTCCTCGAGTTCACGGTGTGAGGTTCCACGATAACGGTGACTCAGAGCCAAATCAACTTCTAATCCGCAACTCTCCAACCTTGTTTGGGGCCAATATTTCTTCCCAAGAAAGAAAATTCACGGTCCCCTGAGGCAGCCATAAGCCATAGCTGCCTAACCTTTACCTCCTTTTACTACTATACGTTTTAATCTATATATCCATCTCACTTCTTCTCATTCGGCCCCCTCCTGCAGCCTTGTTCTCGCTGCAGCTCGCCACTTACCTTTCTTTTCCCATCTTTACAATACTCAACTCTACTCATAATGACTCCCAACAGCGAGAACGCCATGGCTAGGTTCCTTCTGGCTATCTTGAATCAGAAGAACCTAAAAGATGTGAGTGCTACAAATTATAGAGTCCCCCCTGAATCAGATTTTGACTTAAAAGCCAGATCGACTGGAATCAAGTCGCCTCGGATCCTGTTCTTCTCCAACCCATCACCAACGGCCATGCTGCAAGGATGCGCTTCGCTCGTTTCCGTGCTACTGTCACTGGCCACGAGCCACAGAAGAGAACTCGTCCTGCCGATAAGAATCGGGTAACAAAATCGAGGAAGACACAACAGCCCAAGAGAGACAGTCTTGGCAAGTCCGAGTCAGATTTGAGCCTCACATCTTATGCTCAAGTTCGTCAAAGCCCCATCATCAAGCAAGAACAGAACCAACATGGTTTCTTGGCCCAGTTCTCTCCCGCCTCGACTTCATCTCCTTTCCTCAACGATAACCGAGACGACTTCAGTTGCAACACTCGATTTCTCACTCCCTGCAGTGATGACATGACCCAAGGTTTAATCAATCCTGCTTCTCTAGAAGACCTCAGACTGCGCAATGGCTTTGGTCCTTCGATGGACTGTGCCCCTGACTTCATGGCTCAACCTGCCCATGATCCAATCGTCATGGCCCAGTCTCCCTTCCATACGTTTGACGCCGCTTATGATATGACACCTTACAAGTCTACTCTTGGCGATGCTCAGAGCCCTGCTGCTCTTGACCCCAACGTCGCTCCGTCTCTACCAGACTACAGCCCTGAGTGGGCTGATCACTTCAATGACCATTCATTTTGATCCCCCACAGGAAAAGAACGACATGAAACTGATAGAGGATTGCTGATGTATAAAACTGGTGAATTGGTAGACTGCGTTTGCTTTTATGACGTTATGACACTTCTTTCTCTCACACGGTAGCTCCTCACATTTCCTTACTGCCCGGGCATTGCTGAGTTTTCGTTTCTTCTTTCGTCTGTTCTACGGTGACAGCCATCCTCGCTGCTTTTGAGTGGGCATCGAACTCTGAGAGAAAAGGTTGCTAGTCGCTGGATCACTGGCTTGTTAGAATTCATTGCTGTCTGTACACTAGCCTTTTTATTTGCAGTCTAATTATGAGAAAGCTTTTTACTCTGCATATTCCCTCTGCGGTTTATTTATGTTTGATAAGACTCGCCAAAAGTATAACAATACATATCTTCCATTGCGAGTCTGGTATGGTCTTAGTTGACGTAACTCAGTAATAGTTAGCAGTAGTATAGTTACCTGAAGCAGTGTAAACTACCAGCAAAGCGTATTAACGGTGCAACTGCGGCGAATAGGCCTTTGCTTTGCAGGCAGGCTCTTGCTATTGCACCGCATACCTGTTTGGTGCATTCACTAGCCCTTCTAAATTGCTCTTATGTGGTCAAACACTGGCAGCATAGTCAACCAAACTCTCAAGCTTTTCCAAGTTTATGATTCCTTTCTCCCTAAGATTAGGGTCTGAACTCCTTTACTTAAGCTGTTCTTTCTCCACCAACCTTCTTCCTTCACCCATCTTCTCCAACAACCACATCACAAAAACACATCAACTCTTTCATTCTTAAAACAAAGGTAGCAAATCTATATTACTTACCCGAGGTGTTTAGATCATTCGTGCTAAGCTCATTATGCAGAATCTTACTATCATGGCCGACAACAAGAAGGAGCCCACTGCCGCCGAGGCCATGCTGTTCTTCAGCATTGTCAAGCATACTCGCAACAAGGCTGATGTCGATTGGACTGCCGTTGCCAACGAGGCCGGGTTCAAGAATGCCGATGTCGCTAAAGTAAGCCATCATATCCCCCGTGTCTGCCTCCATCACATCTCATCCCATCCCATTTCATCTCATTATGTAGCCTATCATCTGCGCTCACTTTCTAACTGAGAATCTAAGGTTCGCTTCGGTCAAGTGAAGCGCAAACTCGGCATCTCTACCGAGACCACCGCGCCCGCTCGCACTCCCGCTACTCCCAAGAAGTCCACCGGCGCCCGAGTCACCAAGACTCCTCGTAGCGGCAAAGCAAAAAACAAGATCAAGAAGGAAGATGACAGTGTCCTAATTGGCGATGATGAAGATGAGGATCTTCTGAAGCCCGTCATCAAGGCTGAAAATCGTGACATGGAAAAGACCCCTGAGAAGGAGGACCTCGGAGATGATGAGATCGATCCCATCAACTTCCCCTTCTTCCAGCAGTAAATCAACTGAACCTGACGAAGCAATTTGGCTATTCGGCTCGAAACTACTATCTGCGATGGTTGTGGAAAGTTTGGGGAACTGTGGTGTGATGGATATACAACCTGAAGGCATGAGCTAAAACGACATGGTATCGTGGAGCAAAGTATGAAGTCTCAGAGAATAAATTCAAAACTCTTACATCTCGTAGAAGTTCCCAAAAGCTGTGATTTACCATGATTACTACTTAGATAGCAGTAGAGATCAAACGATGAGCGGTGTCTGAGGAGTGTCCGACCCCAGCTTGGAGCACTAGTTTACTTGAGCTAGGCTTGGGAATGTGTCTGCACTCTTTTATTGAACTCAGCGTCTCTCGAGGACTCACCACAGAAATCTGGGAAGTTTTTATTTCGTCTGCGTTGAGTAGGTTGTGGATAAGTTTACCTGCTGCCTCTTCGCTTTGTCCACTCTCGTTGCCAGTGCCCTGGCACTGCAGGCTATTGCCTCTGTGACCAAGAGCAAACAATACAAATCTGCTGCTGCTTGCTGGTTACTGTGCAACCAGAATTCGCCCTAAAGTCTGGGAACTTCCACTTCACATCTCCAGCTTTAAAATATCTCGCTCCATCTCCCCCCTCCCAACTTTTCATCCTCACAACACTCCCAACTTCTACAACCAAACGAAGTCAAACCCCCCGAATCTTGCATTTTATAATTTTAAAAGTCTTTCAACTAGTAGTATGACTTTTCTTTCTCGCGTCCACATCTTTAAAGCCATGATCTCGCTGACCACAATGTAGCTGATCAGCCATGCCTCCTAAGAAGAACTCCGACCAGGAAGGCTCCCCCATCGGCCTGACCGATGGTGAACTTCGTTTCATCAAGGCTATTTTCGATAATATGACTCAGAAACCCGATGCCGACTGGGACGCCGTCGCTCAGACTTTGAGCCTCAAGGATGCCAAGTGCGCCAAGGAACGTTTCCGACAGATGTCCGTTCGTCACGGCTGGCGTGGCGACAGTGCCGCTTCTGTCAGCACCCCTCGCAAGTCTGCTGGTGCTGGCGACAAGGTCAGCAAGCCTCCTCGCACTCCTCGCAAGACCCCAACCAAGAAGGCTGTCAAGAAGAAGAAGGACGACGACGACGACGATGAAGATGTCAAGGACGAGCCCAAGACCGAGGACAAGGAGGTTTTGGAAGTCAAGTCTGAGGCTGATGAGAACTTAAAAGCGGCTATGTGAGACCGAGGACGTGGTATTCTGGACTACGATGAGAAGATTCACCGGGCATATCAAGTGCTGTATCTGGATCCAAAGGTTCTGAAGAGCAATAGCCTCGTAACATCATGCGAACGAAATTAACACATTGAAACAAGACTATAGAGTATCCAAAGTAATTGTGACTCCAACATGTTAATTAAAATCTAGCTGGGTGATGAATTTCACATTTATCGATGACGGAGTGCGAAGAAGTGCGTCGAGAGTCACAGGATCCAACAGTCACAGGCATGATTCCTGCATGAGTTGATTTGATTTCCTGCGCTTCCACAACACTGCTTAGATAATATAATATTATCGGCCTTGGTTTGGACTGTGAGATACCAGAATCACTTACCCCTGAATCTGCTCTCCGGAAGGCCCCAACCATATCGAACGTATCCTTATGCTACTTCTACACACACAGAAAATAACAGATAAGGCAACTTGAGGCATCTGAGGATGCTAAAGTAAGATACTGGCTGCTCTCAGTAAAACTTTACTGACAGCTGTCGCCAGCTGTCAAGCCAGGGATGCGCCAACAAAAGCTCAGTAACTACAGGTGAGTCATAATCACAGTGAATTATCAACTATTGTGACCTAGTGTGTATATTGACGGGCCAATGCACTCAAAGAGAACTGTAATGTTTGGTTCTGTTTGGCTGGTGCCTCTTCGTCCGATGCTGACATTCACAACCTGCACCCGCCCTGCCACCCTGTGTTTACATTCTTGTTTACTCTACCTACTGCTGTAAATTGGAGTCGTCTTGTTTTCCTCTGTCGTCGATTCTTCCCCCTCTCACCGTCCCAACTTACGTCTAATCTCATTATCAGCACTTGCGCTACATCACTCAGCCACTACACTCATCCTAAACACTGTATGTTTCCTAGAACCTTTTTTCCTCAATCTTCACCCCAACTACTCTCGAGAATTCCTTCACTTTTTCCGTGTCATTGACTCTTACAGACCAAGCAGCTTTCACGATGTCCAAGCAAGAGCCCGCTGAGCAAGTCAAGTTTCTTGTGTCCTGCATCGGACACACAAGCAACGGCCGAGTAAGCATGCGTCTACATCGATCTTCTGTTCTTATTTACTAACTATCAAAGCCCGACTTCCAGGCTGTCGCTGATGAGTTGAACATCGTCACCAAGGCCGCCGCGTAAGTACATATCGCCCCCAATCCACTGCAAACGCTGACACATGACCCAACAGTCAGAAGCGATACGAGCGCATGCTCAAGGCTCACGGCATCAACCGCCCTAGTGCTCTCGCCAACGGCAACGGAACTGGTTCCCCCCCTGCTACTCCTACCAAGCGCAAGGCCAAGGCTGAGGGCACTGGTAGCGCCAAGAAGCGAGCTACTCCTCGTAAGGCTAAGAAGGAGGAGTCTGATGATGAGGAAGACGTCAAGCCCAAGGCCTCTGAGACCAAGAACAAGAACAAGGTTAAGAAGGAAGAGGAGAAGGATGCCTCCGAGTCTGGAGGCTCTCTCTCTGGTATGTATCCTTATTGTCCCGAATGTTTATCACTTACTGACTTTTGTATGGTAGACGCTCCCCCCTCTGATGGTGGCTCTCAGGAGTAAATCCACACACTAGTCAACTACATGGCGATGAAGAAGCTTTTTGAGCATGGAAGCATCGTGTCTTTTTCTTTACCTACCTCATGGAAAGCTAGATACCTGATTAGGATGTTATAGCGTATGCACAGAGTTAGCGTATTAGTATCGTGAACCGAGGATATTCTCAGAGGGTTCAAGTAACTACAAAAGGACTGGGCTTTTTAATTAAGATGCTAAAAGTGCATTCTTTGAATTTATTTCTTTGCTGTGATTATGCTTTTATGAGGATGACGGGGCGTTTGATCGATACATATTCCAGCCAAGTTCATATGCCCAACCTCGGACTTGTTAGCTTGTGCCTTGTCCACTCATGAAGAGCATTCGAACTAAAAGCTCGGCCAAATATATCATGTTCTCAAAATCAAATAAGCTCCCCAACGCACTTTGGCTCGCTGCCAGGCCTTGCCAGTGACGGCTTCACGCCCCACCCATTAAGGTGCCTCCTATTGTCATACTCAATGATCAACTGAACAATAGAAACTCTGGTGGCATTTCCCTTCCCAGCGTTCTATTGTCAATCTATGAATTGGAGCCAATATGCTCGCCTCTTTGGAGATTGGATTCTCCTGTTAGCTCTACCGAACTCTATCTTTGCTCTCTCTTACACCAACACCAAGCTTTACCAACGCTGGTCTTCTTGAGAACATTGAGCTGCTTACTTCGCTCTATCTTTCTTCCCCTTTTCCTTGAAGGTCTCTCTTACAGAACGTAGCGTTGAACATACTTCCGTGATTATCATTTCCTATTCCTCCCCTTCAGCCTCAAGCTAATGCTCTCAAGGCACGCCCATCTTCTTGTTCGCTTCTTCCAAAACAAACAATAGTTCTAGTCCATCTTTGGGCTTCATTGCTTCTTGGCAAGACTTCGTTATGTGGGCTCCTACTCCGGCTCGCACTCCTCCCGCCTTCGCTTTTGAGGAAGGTGATTTTGATTTTGATGCTGAGATGGCAATGCCTGATTATGAGCCCATGTCTCCTGTCGTCGCCAATCTTGAGAAGATGGTATTCAAACGCAAGGCTGATCCTAGCGAGGACGACACCTCCACCGGGGGTAGTTCTTCAACCAAGGGCAGCGCTTCCAGCAGTGATGGTACTCCTCCTGAGTCGCCCATTGAAGCATTCTTGCCCAGGCCCGAGACTCCCAAGGCCTCTGGTACTTATGGTCCTGCCTCTCCAAACTTTGTCATCCTGTCGAATGGTGCTGCCTATTCTGTCGGCCAGCTTCACGCAATGTCGCTGTTAGTCGCAGAGGCCAGACATACGGGAGAGTTTCCTGCTACAAATGAGCCAATTCTCGACCCAAATGCCGTCGCAGAAGACTATGCCTCACTAATGCAACTTCGACGCCTTCGCGGTGATGTCCTTTCTTCCGCTCCCCAGTCGTATGTTCACTTTCGCGAACAAGTTGCTCTCTGCATTCAGGCACGCCACGGATCTCGCCAGTACAATGTCCAGCAGGAAGCCGCACGCCGCACCAACAACTATGTTCAAACCGTGGAATCTGAGCAGCGCTGGTACGACCCTGCCGACATGATGCTTCAGCGTCGCGGAATGACCCATCCTACCCAGCAAGATTTTGCCAACGTCCACGATGACATGTTCTCCATGGTCGAGCATACCATTGAGCAGGGTATCTCTGATGCCACCGGACCTCTTCGTATGAACGTTTCCAATCTCAAGAAACAAGGCGAAGTCATCTGCCAGCAAACTGGTCTCCTTCAGCAGCAGAACAGCGTGTTCCAGCGCCAGACTGAGCAACAGAGCTGTCTCTTCCAACTACAGGCTGAGCAGCAGAACGACATCTTCCTGCAGCAGGTTAATCTGTTTCAGAATCAGAAAGTTACCCTTCGGGACCAAAGCCGTTTCTTCAAGAAACAAATTGGCGTTCTCGAGCAGCAGAACAAAGCCATGGATGCTTCCGTCACTCACCTCCAAACCCTTGTTGAGCCTCAGATCTACAACAACCAGGCGACTGCCCAGAACCTCGCTACTGCCAACCAGCTCGTTCAGAACCTGTCGACCCAGCTCCCTGAGGTTATCCGAAACGCTGTCGAGGAAGCTGCCAACAAGCATTCACGTCAGATCCTCGAACAAGCTATTCTAATCCAGCAACAAGCTGTTGCAAAGCAGGAGCATGATGCTCAGGTTACCGTCACTCAGATCGAAAAGGCTCAGAAGAAGAAGGCCTTGGCTGGCGGATCCGATGGGTGTGAACGAAGTGAGCGATCATCACTTTACCGCATGATGCACAAGTTCAAGCGCCAGCGTATTTCGCGTGATTAGTTTGGAGGTGGAAGAGAGTAGCCAAGCTCATCACCCTGTAGATGGAACATGGATTTGAGCAACTTGATGTACATATTTGGTGACAAGGTTTAATTGGCACTTATCTTGGTCATGGGGTTGAATGGACTGAACCAGAACTGCAGTTGATTCCATGCTCAGCTTTCTCTTAACAAAAAACCAAGTGCTTGTGATTGATTTGATGCCATCATGACTGCAAGGCCTTATCTTCCTTACACACGCTTGAGCCCCATGGAACACGAGCGAACCCCAGATGGTTCATTTGTCATACACATGGGCAGTGGAGTCGCTCACCGTGGAGCGAGTGACGGTTGGGGTTTTCGGTCTGGACATTGAAAGCCGCTCGTGACCCGTCAAAACCCAATTCTGAGTGCCGTGCTCGGCTATGGCACCGGTAATATGAGTTCCAGGCCTTCAAATGCCCCGTCTTGAGGCCTTCCAGGGCATTTAGCAGCGAGCCTCACAGATGTCGTTGGAAAGGTGTAGAAATCGATGGCCGGTAGCGCTAGTATACTTCTGGACTAGCCTCGCATCTGGGTTTTGCCGAGACCGACACTCCGAGCGACGGGGACAATTCCATTTTTTTGAGAGCTTCTCAGTCGCCATCATATGAACCTTTTGTCTTCCTCACCCCAACCTCTCTCCCTCTCACTCATTCGTCCTAACCCACAAGGTTGAATTCCTTACGAGCGCTTCTCTTTTCTCCTTTTCTTGTAGTTCTACCATATACCCCCTCCTAATTCCACAATCATGCAGCGCGCATTGAGCACCCGAGCTCGGGCTTCCGTCCTCTCCTCGGCGGCCACCAAGTACCGAGCTGGCAGTCTCAGCCAGCAGGTCCGATTTGCTCACAAGGTATGCTGAAGTTACAACATCGCCAGCTTGGAATTGACCACTGACACACCCTTTAGGAGCTCAAATTTGGTGTTGAGGGCCGTGCTGCTCTCCTCGCCGGTGTCGATACCCTCGCTAAGGCCGTTGCTACTACCCTCGGTCCCAAGGGCCGAAATGTCCTCATCGAGTCCAGCTTTGGCTCTCCCAAGATCACCAAGGGTTCGTATAAGCTGATTGAAGCAATACGAAACTCAAACTAACTTTTCATAGATGGTGTGACCGTTGCCCGCGCCGTCAGCCTCAAGGACAAGTTCGAGAACCTCGGTGCCAAGCTCCTCCAGGATGTTGCTTCCAAGACCAACGAGGTCGCCGGTGATGGAACAACCACCGCTACCGTTCTCGCCCGTGCTATCTTCTCCGAGACCGTCAAGAATGTTGCCGCCGGCTGCAACCCCATGGATCTCCGCCGCGGTATCCAGGCTGCTGTTGAATCAGTTGTCGAGTTCCTCCAGAAGAACAAGCGCGATATTACCACCAGCGCTGAGATCGCTCAGGTTGCTACCATCTCTGCCAACGGCGATGTCCACATCGGTCAGATGATTGCCAACGCCATGGAGAAGGTTGGCAAGGAGGGTGTTATCACCTGCAAGGAGGGCAAGACCGTTGCCGATGAGCTCGAGGTTACTGAGGGCATGCGATTCGACCGTGGCTTCGTTTCTCCCTACTTCATCACCGACACCAAGTCTCAGAAGGTCGAGTTCGAGAACCCTCTCATCCTACTCTCTGAGAAGAAGATCTCCGCTGTTCAGGACATCATCCCCGCTCTTGAGGTCTCTACCCAGCAGCGACGACCCCTTGTCATCATTGCCGAGGATATTGAGGGTGAGGCTCTCGCTGTCTGCATCCTGAACAAGCTCCGTGGCCAGCTCCAGGTCGCCGCTGTCAAGGCTCCTGGCTTTGGTGACAACCGCAAGTCCATCCTCGGCGATCTTGCTATCCTTACCGACGGTACTGTCTTCACTGATGAGCTTGATATTAAGCTTGACAAGGCCACCCCCGACATGCTCGGTTCCACCGGCTCCATCACCATCACCAAGGAGGACACCATTGTCCTGAACGGCAGTGGCAGCAAGGACGCCATTGCCCAGCGTTGTGAGCAGATCCGTGGTGTCATTGCTGACCCTACCACTTCCGAGTACGAGAAGGAGAAGCTTCAGGAGCGACTTGCCAAGCTCTCTGGCGGTGTTGCCGTCATCAAGGTCGGCGGCTCCTCCGAGGTTGAGGTCGGTGAGAAGAAGGACCGATTTGTCGATGCTTTGAACGCCACCCGTGCCGCCGTCGAGGAGGGTATCCTGCCCGGTGGTGGTACTGCCCTTATCAAGGCCTCCGCTCACGCCCTTAACGAGGTTCCTACTGCCAACTTCGACCAGCAGCTCGGTGTCAGCATTGTGAAGAATGCCATTACCCGCCCTGCCCGTACCATCATCGAGAACGCTGGTCTTGAGAGCTCCGTCGTTGTTGGCAAGCTCACTGATGAGCACGCCGGCGACTTCAACAAGGGCTTCGACAGCTCCAAGGGCGAGTATGTTGACATGATCAACGCCGGTATCCTTGACCCCTTCAAGGTCGTCCGCACTGGTCTCATCGATGCTAGCGGTGTTGCCTCTCTTCTGGGTACCACTGAGGTTGCCATTGTCGATGCTCCCGAGGAGAAGGGGCCTGGTGGACCTCCCATGGGCGGCATGGGCGGCATGGGCGGCATGGGCGGCATGGGAGGTATGATGTAAGAGACGGAATGATATGACTTTATGTTGTGTTGTATAACAAAAAAAAGCTGGATGGATGAATGAATGGCGCACAATGGTTTGCGTGTTATCACGGGACGGGTGAAGTGGTCTTGCAAGCTCATCTCCTCTCTATCGGTTGTCGGACCACGACATTTGTCTTCATACCCCTTACGGATTTTCAGGCTACATTTTGAGAGCCATGTATTATAGCATTGATTGTAGCACTAGCATGAAGAGATATGAGATACTAAAAGTTAAAAGAGAGGAAAGGAATATACCAATGAATCTACCGACTGGTTTGATTAATATTGGGGTGAAACATTGTTGATATAACGATTGTTTTAGTGAGTGCTTGGAACTGTCTGTTGATGTTGGCTTGGACTGAAAGCAGGTTCCGAGCCACCGAGAAGGCAGGTAGGTGAAAGGTAAGAATTAAGTAAGGCTGCCATAAATATTAGGATAAATTTACCCAAGAATTCAGACTCCATACCTGGCATCTTAGGGTCTGAATGCTTAACTATTTATGTCAATAAGCTCTTGGTGTGCTGATTATTTTCTGACCCGCCTGCACGGGTTTGTTGCATGGACAAGATGAGATGACGAGCTGCGACATGGGTAACTTCTCAGTTAACAGCAACATATTAGTACTATGTAGGGGGCATTGTCTCAATATGACGAATAATCTGCCAATTCGAGCGCTAGCTGGATCAATATACAATTATCTGTACGCAACTCTAGTAGTGGTTAATGTACCTAGGTACTACTGACACACACTCTCGTCGAGTCACGTGGAACTCATGGTTCCAAATAACCCCACCAAGAAGAGAGGAGCCCCTCGAGAGAGGGGAGACTCGACTCAAGTTTCTCCCGCAACGGCCCCGCCTTTCTATGGGACAAGACAAGGCAATTCTCTCTGTCTACCGCCTAAACGACCTAACCCAAGAGATACAACCCACTCTCACGCCCATTTCCATCGACTTTGTCCTTTTGCTTTGCTTTGCTTCGCTTTGCATCTTGAGACTGTCGCTCTTCTTCTCTCCTACAATTCATTTTCGGTAAGTCAATACCCTATCATATATACCTTTACACACCTTTTCCATCCTAAACTTTGGATCTGTAGCTAATTCAGAGCTCCCACCAGCCCATCCACCCCTCATCCTAAAGATCCCGTCTCCTGACGTAGACCGCAATCATGGTAAGCTCCCCTAGAAATCTTCCAAAAAGACTCCAAACTTAATCATGATTCTTAGTCTCAATCCGGGTTCGTATCTTCGCCCTCTTCCTTAGCTATTTCATCCGCGCGCGCACGTTGGGCTTGTCTTCCCCCCGCGGCTGAGCCTCGCCTCGCTTCGCTTCTCATCTCCCCTCCCCCTCGGCCATGATTATGACGCCTGGCGCGGGGCAACGCAAAGCACAAGCAGCTTAGACAGCAGCTTTTGAGACAACCGCGCTAACCTTTGGCTTTGCTTTTTGTTACAATAGTGCCACCGTTTCCCCAGACTGCATAACTGCTTTCAACGACCTCAAGCTTAACAAGAAGTACAAGTACATCGTCTACAAGCTTGACGACACCTACAAGGAGATCGTTGTTGAGCACGCTTCCGAGAACAACGACTGGGAGGACTTCCGTGAGAAGCTCGTCAACGCTACCGCCAAGAGCCGAAGTGTACGCATGACAATTTGACGAATAGAAAATAAGGCAGAATCACCAGTTCTGACATTGTGCTGTAGGGCGCCGTTGGCAAGGGTCCCCGTTACGCCGTCTACGACTTCGAGTACAACCTGGCCTCTGGCGATGGTGTCCGGTATGCAGTCTTACCCCGGCCTATGCGTGGCCCAATTGAATAGCCCGACGTTACTGACAATCAGACAGAAACAAGATCACTTTCATCGCCTGGTCTCCCGATGATGCCGCTATCCAGGTACGTTTTAGACCCACGCCATACCACAAAATGTGGCTGTGGTCATCTCTAGGCATCGACTGACACCCCACTGCAGCCCAAGATGATCTACGCTTCTTCCAAGGAGGCTCTTAAGCGATCGCTCACCGGCATTGCCACCGAGCTCCAGGCCAACGACACTGATGATATCGAATACGACTCCATCCTCAAGACCGTCAGCAAGGGTCTTGCTGGTTAAGCGCATTGTTAACAACCGCCCAATCACCGCCTGCGCTCCCGTATAGAAGCGGGCGGGCGTGGAATTTGAACATACCTATGGTCGTTTCAAGGGTTGAGACACCAAACCAACCAAATGAGTAGGAGTGCATAGTAAGTGGATGGAACCAGCGCGCGGGGACGATGGATGTTTCGTTTCCTCCGAGGAGGCAGGCCAACGAGTTTGCTTCTGGAGGCGATACGTAAATTCGCACAATTACCAACCCTAGCCATGTATCGTATGCACTGCGGGAAATAAATCCGAATGCTGATAATCTATTTCGTGTGTGTTTCTGCCATGTTCTTGCTTCTAGACTTTATGGCTATCTATGGGTTTGCCTGACTCGACTCCCAACTTGACTTGAAGAGGCCTGAGAGACGTTCAGCCTCAGCCTCGTCCTTTAATCTCTGCATTAAGAAGCCTTTGAGGTCACTCCAGAACTCGTCCGTCTGTAAGGCTTGTGCGCCCGTAGGTTGGGCCTCGGGGGTGGCCTCAGGCTCTTCGGGTGGAATAGCAGCCGCCCCTCCAATGACCATGACCGTAAACTCGATGGACATATCCGTCTCTCCCAGTAAGTCTTTAAGAATCTTGCTGTCCGGAATGGGCTTCTTGTTGTGCAACAGCTTTGCCTTGGCGACAGGTATCCTTGTCTGCTGCTCAATGTTGGTTTTGATATGCAGGATCGAGGTGTCGAGGGGTTGAGATGTGAGCTTGATACTCAAAGGAGGATTGCGAAGGGACTTCAGAGACACCGTGATACTTCGTTCAGATCCGGGAGCGAGATTGCTTGGCTTGCTCATGGCCTTTGGCATGCGAGGGATGATGTACTGGAAATGGTATTAGTATGGAGTTTGGACTATGGGGATGGGAATCCTACGGGTGGTCGAGCAGGGAAGGTCTTGGGATCTTCGACATGGTCGGCAGAGAGTCGAATGGGTCGCGACTCCAGCGACGCAAGAAAAGTCTGGGCGAACGCGGTTTCAGACATGGTGATAGCTTCGTTGTCTGTAAGCTCGATGAAGGCGGGGTTGTTGAGCTAGGATAGTCCAATGGAAATTAGAGGAATACAAAACAACAACCAGAGTGCAGCGTTCGTAAAGATAGCGAAAAATATACGGTTGAATTATCTGTGCCCAGTCTCGCAATTATAGGAACGGGTCAGTATTGGCCAGCTCCAGGTATCGTCATTGAACACCATCTCTACAAAGCAAGCTCCACGCCATCGCAATGGCTGATTACATAAGGCGTATCAATCCAAGTTGATACGAGGTTCTACCGCCTATCGGACCCTTGCTATCGCATCGCGCGCAGAAAAAAGTTTCGGTGGGGCGCGATCTATTGTAACTTTTCCTAGGCCCAAGACTCAAGACCAGATTCATTTTGCATTTTGGTCAAGCTAATTTCTTAACAACTTTTCAATTGTTGTTATATACTGGCCAAAATGGGTGTCGGACGTCGTATGAAAAAGCAGGGTCCTCCCCAACCCCTATCCGAGGAACACTTTGCAAAGCTTAAGCGCAAGGCTGGTCTACCTGTCGATCCCGTCATCGAGGCGCCCGAGAAGAAGAAGCGAAAAACCAACATAAAGGAGAAGAAGGTCATTGAATCCAAGAGCAATGGCGTCGCCTCCAAGAAAGATGTCAAGAAGACAAAAGTTACAAAGCCTGTGAAGGCTGCGGCGCCTGCTCTTGAGCCAAAAGCAAACGGCAAGGTGAAGAAGAACAAGAAGGCTCCAGTGCCGGCACTGGACGACGTTTCCGACGAGGAAATGGATGATGAGTTCGACCTTGAGGATCTGGAGGACGACTCAGATATGGGTGGCGCTGGACTCAAGGACGATTTTCTTGAGTCAGACAACGACAACTCTGTATTCGACTCTGATGAAGAGGGCGGAGGCAAGAACACAAAGGCCATGTTCTCTGAGGATGAGGATGAGTCTGATGCCGAAGAGAAGCTCACAGCCGCCAATATTGAGGGTCTCTCAAGGAAATTGGATGCTCAAATGGCGGAGGATGCTGCCGAGGCAGATGCTGAGATGGCCGAGGAGGCTCTCCAGACCAACATTCACGGCGACAAGCCTCACATTCTCTCCGACGAGGACAGCGACGACGAGCTCTCAAAAAAGACGAACGCCCTCCTTGCCCCTGATCTCCAACTGTTGCGAACACGAATCACCGAAAACATTCGCGTCCTCGATGACTTTGCCAACCTCTCCGAGGAAGGTCGCTCAAGAGCTGAGTACACATCACAGCTTATCAAGGACATCTGCTCTTACTACGGTTACTCCGAATATCTCGCTGAGAAGCTCTTTAACCTCTTCACACCCCGAGAGGCTTTTGCTTTCTTCGAGGCTAACGAGTCAGCTCGTCCTGTTGTTATTCGCACAAACACCCTGCGCACCCACCGTCGTGACCTTGCTCAGGCTCTCATCAACCGTGGTGTCACCCTTGAACCAGTTGGAAAGTGGTCCAAGGTTGGTCTCCAGGTATTTGAGAGTAGCGTCCCTCTTGGTGCGACGCCTGAGTACCTCGCTGGTCACTATATTCTTCAGGCTGCATCGTCTTTCTTGCCTTGCATGGCTCTCGACCCTCAGGAGAACGAGCGCGTGCTCGATATGGCCGCTGCCCCTGGTGGAAAGACAACCTACATGGCTGCTATGATGAAGAACACTGGTATTGTCGTGGCCAACGATCCCAATAAGGCTCGTGCCAAGGGTCTTATTGGTAACATTCACCGTCTTGGTACTCGCAACGTCATTGTATCAAACTACGATGCCCGTGAGTTCCCCAAGCCCATGGGTGGTTTTGACCGTGTCCTTCTTGATGCTCCTTGCTCTGGAACTGGTGTCATTGCAAAGGATCCTAGCGTCAAAACCAACAAGACTGAGCGGGATTTCATGCAACTCCCCCATATACAGAAGCAGCTTGTTCTCGCGGCCATCGATTCAGTCAACCACGCTTCAAAGACTGGTGGCTACATCGTCTACTCAACCTGTTCCGTGACCGTCGAGGAGAACGAGCAAGTTGTTCAATACGCCCTCTCTCGCCGTCCCAACGTGCGCCTCGTCGATGCCGGTCTCGCCTTTGGAAAGGAGGGCTTCACCAGCTACATGGGCAAGAAGTTTGACCCATCTATGCGCCACACCCGCCGATACTACCCTCATACTTACAACGTCGACGGTTTCTTCGTCGCCAAGTTCCACAAGATTGGTCCCACGCCCGCCAACGCCTCCAACGCTCGTGACCGCTCCACCGGCCCCGCTGACGAGGACGAGATCATCGACAAGACACCCATTGCCACAGATGACGAGGAGACTGGCAAGACAAAGTCTGACGATGACTTCGGCGGCTGGGATGAAGAGGAGGATAAGGAGTATATGGAGAAGGGACGAAGGAACGCCATGCGCCGAAGAGGCCTGGACCCTAAAAGCAACAGCAAAAAGGCAAAGAAGGAGAGCAAAAAGTAGGAGCTGATACCGACTTCTTAGCTGTTGGCGGGAGTTTCTTGTTCTAAAAATGGTTATGGGTTTGACGACTCTTTGTGTTGGTTCATGTAGACTTTTCAATCTTATATGCTAGATAATAAAGAAAAGGTGTTTGGAATTCAGAATACTGTGGAGCTTTCTCATATTCTCAGAGGTGAAAGAATTGACACGACGCACAATACTGTCTGTGGAACATTTCATTGGCTATGAAATCTAACTAGGTAGGTAGGTTGGTAGTAACAAAAGAAATAAATAGATAAGAGAATGTTGTTGTTAGTAAAAGTCGTCAAGTTCATCTCGTCATTAAATAGCCCAGCCTCCCAGCCGTAAGGGGGTTTGCTGCTGGCCGCCATTTTTTCTATCATTCCCCCCAATCCCAAAGCCAGCCCAACCCTTTTGTTTTGCCATATAATACATGGTATGGTCGTCATCAATATCCCTTTGGCGCTGGCAAAAAAAAAAACAATAACCCACAAAAATATCAAAAACCAGTGTCATGTCGACCTAAACCACCCGGGGTATCCAGCCATAATACCGTCATGAGAACTAGTTGCTTGTTCCTTACATCGTGAGGTGACTCTGCCGTATTGTGTGTCCACAAATACTTGGTATGGTGAGTGTGCGTATTACAAGTTGTTGTTTAACAGTGATGCCGAAGAATGTTAAATAAAAAAAAGAGCCCTGAGGCTCAAGTCTCTCACACAGCCAAATCGTCAAACTGTGAGACAAGCTCGCGTATCGTCCATCGCCAAGCTTCGCGGTCCCTGGATCCTCGGCCGATCCATTTCTCGCATTTCTTTCTCCACCGGTCTTCTTCTTCTCGTTGTCGTCTGATGAACTCGGGGCCAACATCAAACTCTTCGCCGACGAGCCACTCATCCTTGATGTCGCTAACACGACCTTGAGCACACTCATCATCAGCGGTATTGTCTTCCAAATCAGGAATATCTTTGAAAACATCCTCATCCTCCAGCGCATCGAAGCCATCCATTGTGTCGCTGGTCTCCGACGTTGGCTTAGCAGGATTGTCAAGTTTGAGCCAGCACATGTTCTGGGGATCAAAAACCATGCCACCAACGACCTGCACACCCTTGGTTGCGCTAATATTGGTAATAAGTGCTGGACGAGGTGTTGATGTCTCCTTCTCACGCGTATTGCTTGATACAACCGCTTGCGTCGGCGTTTGTACGGGGGGGTCAAAAAGATTGAGAGCATTCTCATTGCCTTCCCATCTGTATGTGTCTGCATTGTAGAACATGCCATTCACCACTGTAATTTCATTAGTTGAAAATCCGAGACGCTATTTAGCGGACTTACTCTTCGACTCCTTGCCACTATTCAGGTTTGAAATCAAATGCGGCTTCGTCTGCTGTGGTCGTTTGTGTTTCCTTGATCGAATGTTCGATTGGGGTATAGTAGGGGTCAGGTTGACCCTTGAAGAAAGGTGAGTGGCCCGCTGAGAGTTCAAGGGCGTCAACGGGCCGCTACTAGGAACCCGTTGAGCCAGGGCAGTCTCGCGTGCAATTCTGCTTGCAGCTGTGTCGCGAGCAAAGTGGGGAGTAAAAGATGGTCGGGGCGTAGGCGGAATTGATGGAGAGGTAGTCGAGGTCCTGTCAGGAAGAACGTTCTGATAGAGCTTGTTGCGCAAGGCAACCTTTGGTCCTGAGCTAGTAGGCTGCTTCAGATACTTTGTCTCGGTCTCTTTGGATGTGGGTAAATCATCAAATCCATCCAGCTCGTGGCCATCGCCAAAATTCTTCTTGTTCTTTGGCTTGCTCAATCGTTCCCACGTATCAGCGGCAACGCGGTAACGATGGTTCGGACTAGGCGATCGCATTGTCGATCGGGATATGGTACGCGAGGTAGGTCGTAGGTCAATAGAGCTGATAGAATTGTCCGAGTCATGTCGACGGAACCCACGAGTCTGTTTAGTCGCAACATGCTGTGACTGCGACTGAGAAGCTCCAGCCGGCAGGAATGGCAGGTGCGACTTGCGAACGGTTGCTGGGCTATCTGTTGCACCCTGTCGCTGACGTTCTGTGGGGGTCTTGGGCCGCACTCCAGACAGTGGCCTGTTATTTTCCGACCTTGAAGGGGGCCTCTCATGACGGTATGACGGTTGTTTCGCCGGAGCTCGAATGGCTGGCATTGAACGTTTCTGTTTGAGCAGTTGAGCACTGGTGGTTGTTGGTTCGGTCCGAAGTGAGCTCGTTGATGTTCGGAGGTTAACTTCTCTCCTGCGTGGAGTGGGCGGCAATCCATGAGATGGCGAGGTCGTAGTAGGAGTTGGCAGGCTAACGACAGAGGATTGAGAGGAGTGGCCCATTCTAGAATGCGAACGGCGGTTACGCTTAGGAATAGGGCCACCACTCTCAGAGACAGGCTCCAATGAGGTTGAATGAGTGCGTTCATGATGATTCAAGCGAGGTATCCGAGTCGAACTGACTGGTTTGTGTGTGAAGGTGAGCGACACTGCCGCCTTCGGTCGAGCCGGGCTAGCCGGTCGTGTTTCCTTGACTCTGACATTCTTATGCAAAGTGAGTTTGCTCGAATCGAAAACATCTCCTTCACCGAGGTCAAGCCCGTCAAGAAAATCAGGTTTATCAGCTTCAGCTGCCGGGATCTTCTTTGCGGGTACAATAGGTTCTTCAGAGATTCGATTGGGAGATCGGCTCTTTCGTCGCTGTTGAAGCCTTTCAGTCCAGTTGACAGGTCCTGGAGGAAGAATAAGTCCATCAAAAGTTTCGTCCTCGCTTTCAGCAGTGATAGAGCTCGAGACACTTGGGCTAAGCGCAGAAGCAGCGGAGCTTCGGGCAGAACGCGCGTCTCGCCTAGTCCCACCATATCGAGTACCTAGGCTTCCTTCTCCCCAGTCCAAGTCTTCTGATTGATTGGAGGGCGTCTTGGGGATCTCCTTTCTAGTGGAGAGTTTAAGTTTTCCATCTGATGGAAGCTCCAGATCCATCTCGAAATCATCCTCAGGGTTAGCAGGTTTGGACTCTCTGGAGGGAGTGGGCGGTGTAATGAACGAAACAGGCTTTGGAGGTTGACGGTGCTTGGAGGCTCTGATAGTGTCGCCACCATCCCCAAAGAAGTCATTGTCGTCATCGGCATCTTTAAATCTATCCAAATTGATGGCCGCCGACAGACTACTAGTGGCAGACTGGACGGACTGTATGCTCTGAATAGATTGGATAGATTGAGTGGACTCGCGTCGGTTGCCCCTGTCGAAGGGCGAGGTGGTAGCTGAGTTGCCCCAATTGATAGGACTGGTGTGAGTAGATGATCCAAAGCTAACATGTCGCGAGCCCTCGGGGGATTTGGGTTGCTCTGGCTGCTTTATCTTGAGGCCTTGAGACGAGTCAGGGATCTCTAGGTCATTCTCCCAATCATCCTGGATGATCTTTCGGATCTTTCGTCCACCAAGGCGTTTAATGGTGCCTCCCATAAGGGCAGATGAAGGGACATTTGTTGGTAGTGGGATACCCGCATTTTGCGCTGCGGTGATGGCATCCAGCGTTGACTTCTCATCATCTCCTGGGATGTGAACATGCTTCTCTTCCTCACCCTCAAGCTCGGATCTAAAAGAGAAATGGGAAGAACCAGAATCGCGTCGCCTGGAAGAAGATGGCCGCGAGGGGATATTTGTGGCAGTAGATGGGCTGCGGAAGGATAAGTCGTCGCCTTCCACCAAAAAATCATCATCATCCCAGTTTTCTATGTCGGCCTCAACAGGCTGCCTGGGTTTAAGTCGGAGTGGTTCCATGGTAGTGATTATGCTGTTATGTTTGGCACGCAATCTATCTGCTGAGGCCAAGATTGGGCAAAGAATGTCGTTTGGCCTGGCTGTTGTGGACGCGAAGTCAATTGCGTACAGTCATTCTTGTCAACGGCAATTGTTCCCCGCATACAGAAGCATATCCTCCAAGCGTGACAAGTAGCGTGGACGATAGAATTGGTACTTTGGTCAAAATGATAGACAAAAAAATCGAAAACCGTAGGGAAAGAGTTCGTTGATGCTGCAGGTGCGTTTGTGGTCACTTTGTGCGTATCGCCAACCAAGTCTTCGAATGTGAGCGGAGAAGCGAGCTGCAGATGTTGAGATGTGGTGATAAAGGTAACAAAGAAAACCGTCGCAGGGTCGCCGTACTGCGCGAACGGATGAACAAAAAACTCAGGATCTACACAGGAAAAATTCGCTCGGGGAGGGGAACCGATTTTGATAGCTTTACGTAGGTGAGGATTTTTCGATGGTCGAGAGGGTGACGTGCAAGACAGGATGCAAAGGTCAGGAATGCGGTCGGGTCGGCGGTGGGCGAGGTGGATTGGTTTGTTTGGGTTGGCTCAAGATCGATTGGCTTTGGATTTGGTGGGCGACGGGCAGTGAATCACAAAGAGAAATGGAAGGCTGGGGGGGTAACTCTAAACGTGGCTGGAGGTGGTTCCCACTAACTGCTAAGGGACGTGCCCACTGTGACCAGCAGTTGCTGGGCATTGCAATCGCTAAAGATGACTCCAGGTCGGTCCACACAAGGCAAGTGGTCAGCTCTTGGCGCTGCGCTATTTATTAATCACTACGACAGATTGCTTACAGACACTACACCAGAAATGGTCTCTCGTAGAACCTTTGAAGGAAAATTCTGAGGCGGGTTCGAGAGTTGAGAGAGATTTCACGTGACCATTGTAGCACAAACAAGTTAGTGGTAGTTGAGAAAACAATGAGTCTGCTTTTCCGTTTGTAGTCAGGGGAACAGCCCGATTGGTCAAACCCACGCGTCAAGGTCGCGACGAGTCGAACTTTTTCTTCATCAAACGTCACTGGCTTATATTTGGTGGCTGGTTGATCAAGCACCAACTCAGCTGGCTCAATTCAGATTGTTTTCCAAGCTTTTCCTCTACATATTTTGTGCCTGGCGTGCCTGAACGATCTTGGATGATCTCACAAAGCTAAAACCGGGACAGGCTTGGACAAGCAGACAGGGACACTACCTACTGACCTATGATGATGATGATGATGTACCACATAGATTAATATCCCTCCAACTTGTCTCGTAGAAGATGCCCGTAAACGATTATATACCGGCTGCTTACTCCACCGGCCAGTTCCAGGCACGAGCTCAATGTCCGAGGTTTCTTAAGGTTATAGGATGTTTGAGGGAAGGTTACTAGCAAATGTTCCAGATGCAAAATCATCTTTATGGACACGAAATATCCATAGGCTCTTTTACGAGACTGACGCATCCAGGGCCTCAAAAGTTCTGGAATGGAATCACAGTAAGAGAACGCCATAAAAAGATTATTGCACCTGCTACAGCTAATCAAATACCTTGCCACAACTCCCTTATTTCTGAGTTTCACATTGGTATGTTGCTGATGGGCGTTAACGATAGTATGAAAGGACAACTCAAAAGATGAAGGTCCCCTATTTTTTTTATTATTTTTTTTATTTCCTCTAGCGGTAGGTGCCTGAAGCGGGAGACCATGTGGCCTGGGAGACCTCCACTCCTTCATTGCGGCCTCGCCTAAGATGGGCTGCAGCCTGCACTGCAGCCAACCGCTCATTGTACATGAATGCATTCCGTGAATCGCTCCAAGTGGAACGGCTGCCTACACATCAAACTTGTTCCCGTCTTATTAAATAACGACAAACACAAACTCTAACGGCAAAAACAAATTCCTCATCTTGTTATTACTTCCCTGCTGTGGATCGGTTCCTTGCAAGTTGCGCCTGAGCTCCTTGTCAAACCTTGGGTTCAAACTTCAACTTGATGAAGGTCCAAGCACCATCAACAAACCACCACTAAGAACAACAAACAAAGACCCTGACGACTACTACGTAGCCAAAACCCAGGTCGGCGATCTTTTTGGGATACGAACGTCGGTCAATACACCCTCTGTCATATTGCTCTCATAGAGTGTTCACTTTGACTCCGCTTACCTCAGCGCCTGAATATCGCCAAGTCTGCTTCTTTGTATATACGGATACTTGCGGAGATTCTTGATTCAAAGCCTCCATTCCTTTATTAAGCCAGCTCCCAAACGCTGACCTTCTCGGCCCGGGCCCCGTGTCTCACTCTCTTTTTCAACAAGGGAGCTCAAACGCTCCATCAAGATCATACCCGAGGAGCCCCATCAATCTGTCATCATTCCACTGGCCTCGATCTGAACCCTAGGTGTCGGCAAGCACACGAGTCTCACTGCCGGTTCTTTTCTGCCGGTGACCATATCCAATGGCTTCGCAAATTCGCGTTTTAAGATTTCCCCGGAGCGACGACAAAGCTGCATTTATCCTTTTACAAGTGACTCCCAAGGGCTCAAAACAACTTGACCTCAAGCTTGTGGGCACGGAAGGGGAGGCACCCTATGTCGCATCATGCAAGTCATTCCGTTCCCCTCATACATCGCAATATAGGAGACCCTGGTCCGCAACCTCCAGCACTGACGCGAGTGTGATAACCTTTTCGGTCCCTGAATCTGACCTTTCTTGTTAGTGAAACATGATAGGGTAGTGTCTCTGCGTGTCAAGAATTGTCCTGCCTCGGAGAGCGAATGGCAACAGATTCTCGAAGACTTGTTTCAGCAGAACCCCTTACCAGATATTCAAGCCACAGCCACTGTTCAAAGCGAAAAGTCTATATCAATCACCATTCGGAAAGAGATACAAGGTATTACTGTAAGACCATGATGCCATTTTGAAACCTGGGCTTTGTACTAACCGCCTTAGCAACGCCTGGGCGCAATCACTCTGAACCACGATCCAGATGAGGCCATTGAGTTATTCGAGTGGTGCGGTGCAGCTGTTGAGTCCTCTTCTTCAAGTAAACAAGCTGTAGTCGACTTGACGATCAGATCCTCCGAATCGGAGGCTGCTGTGGCTCAGCTCCAGTCTCAATTGGAAGAATTGATCAAGGCAAAGGACGAGGATGAGACTGCCTTGTTGAGGAAGTTTAGGGATCTTTTGAACGAGAAGAAGGTCAAGATTCGTGAGCAGCAGCAAGCATTAGCTTCCTTAGCAACAAATCCCAGCATGGCAGGCCAATCGCAACCTTCACAGGTTGTTGAAGCCGAAGCTGAGCAGCCGAAGCCAAAGAAGCCGGCTCGTCAAGCTGGCAAGTCAAGGGCGTCGAAAAGAAAGGCGCCTGCAGCAAGGAGAGTCGAAGAATCAGATGATGACAACGATGGCGCTGACACTATGGACGTCGATATCAAACAGGAGGCTAAAGACACAGACCCTGGGAATACCACAGAAGAAACTGCATCTGTCAATGGTGATGACGACGATGCTGAGGGTGTTGATTCGAGTCCCTCTCAGAAGAATCAAGACTCAGCACCAGCAGCTGGATCAGGGGAAAATGATCCCTCAGAGGAATCTGAAAAGCCCCCACCCCCTCGAGCTCTCCCATTTGCAACAAAAAAATCAAAACCTTCACCTGCACCGGTGCCTGCGGGGAGTGAAACCGAGTCTGATGACGAGCTATGAATGATGATCAACGACAATTCGGCGGTATAGTGTTGCGCACTCGGCGGAGAGTATTCTATGAGCTCGCTGCTACACGGTCGGTATCGGCAAGTGTCTATCCGTATGTATACTTGACCTAAGTACATATGTGATATGTCAGCAGACGTGGTGAAACAAAACCAAACAACTCGCGCCTTTCAATCACACCATATCGTCATTGATGCACTCAATTGTCTTTCTTTTAAGGGATGGGTTACAAATCATACAAGAACACATTTCGAATCACAGCGGCGCATTACTTATTAGCGTTCAGCTCAAAAACCATAACACCCTAGACCATTCAGGCACTTAGGCTACCTATACATACAATGAAGAACACAACATGGTGCATAGCAATATGGGCACCGACGTCATTACATATTCCAACATTAGACTTGAACAACAGATGGCGTGAAATAATATAGCCCTCAAAACGTATATACACGTATCTATCAAGAGGTTCCAACGATACATCTAGATATTGCTTATCTACTTTCTCTCCGATATTTCGTACATCGGTATTACAAATTGCGTATCCGCGGCAATTGATCTCCGCATTGTCACAACATTATAAATCCGTCTTGGAAGGTCCCGCTTCAGATCGCCATATCATGTTCGAGGGTGGGGGGAGGGGATATTTTACAAGGACGTGATCACCTATTTAAGACGCAGCGGCTATCTACTAACCGTCGGCAAAAGCACTTCGTCGTCAACCGATTTCCCCACGTTTAGACACTTCTCAATACGATTAATTCTTTCTTTTCATACCAATTACACTCAGTCAATTGTCAAGTTTCATCAACATGAACAGCGTTGTCCCCCACTACAAACTCAATGACGGCAATGAAATCCCGGTTGTAAGTTTATCCTTTATCCTTCCGAAATTCCGAACGAAACGTGAGGTGTCAAAAGCATTTTCACTCACAGAAGACTCACAATATTACGTAGCTTGCTTTCGGTCTGGGCACAGCTCAATACAAGAATGACCCCAGCAGTGGCCTGGACCAGCATGTAGTCGATATCACCACCAAAGCTATCAATGTCGGATATCGTCACCTCGATGGTGCTGAAGGTGAGCCAAGAAGTTGTCTTAATCAAGCCCGTTACTAAAAATCATAGTATATGGAAATGAGGAAGAGCTCGGGCAGGCCATCAAGGCTGGAGGTATTCCGCGAGAACAGCTCTATGTTACCACTAAGATCCCTGCCGAGAAAAAGGGTTCTGCCATTGACTCCTTTCATGTTTCACTTCAGAAGCTTGGCTTAGAGTACGTGGACCTCTATCTGATCCACGGGCCCTGGTTTGCCGAGACCGACGAGGACCTGCAACAGCGCTGGGCCGAGCTGGAGCAGATCAAGGAGTCTGGCAAGGCAAAGTCTATTGGCGTATCCAACTTCTTGCAGTCTCATCTTGAGGCCATCCTCAAGACCGCCAAGATCAAGCCTGCAATCAACCAGATTGAGTACCACCCGTATCTCCAGCACGGAGATCTTGTTGATTTCCATAAAAAACACAACATTGCCATTTCTGCCTATGCTCCCCTCACTCCCGTTGTTCACGCAAAGGGTGGGCCTGTTGACCCTCTCTACAAAAAGCTGGCTGAGAAGTACGGTGTCACAGAAAGTGAAGTTGGTCTTCGATGGGTCATCGATCAGGAGATTATTGCACTTACAACAAGCAACAAGGTTGAGAGACTTGAAGGGTATTTGGCCAAACTACCACAGTTCAAGCTGACACAGGATGAGGTTGTTGAGATCTCCAAGCTTGGTAACAAGAAGCATTTCCGTGCATTCTGGAAGGATAAGTTTGATGAAAATGATAGGTCCTAGTTAAGAAGCTATTGTTATTTGTTTGATGGAAAAAGAACAATACCTACCTATAACCAAGTTTGAAATGTTCGAATTTGGCATGAGGACCGAAAGCTACCTAAAGTATACAGTCGAATCAGAGTCCAAAATAAAATAATATTTCATTTTTTAACGTTCACTGACTATATAAGGCCAACCCAGCCCTCTATATGTCACTAATATAAGACATACCATTTATATGGATTGTATCATGTCAAGGACCTGCTGGCAGCTAACTATAGGGTAATTCGACAACATCAACAACAGCAGCAGCAACCGATCAAGTGACCGGCCAGTACACGGCTGACTCAATTGTAATATTTTGTTCTAACGAGTGTTTGATTCCATATATTAGTCTAATATCATGCAAATGAAGTTGAATCGCGGGCCGGTTCCGTCTTACATGCGTCCGAATAACCGGGGACTTCCCGATCTAGATCATGGGGGCGTCGGAGCGGAAACTGGAGGTGATGTCAACATAAACGATGATAACCGTCAGTAATTAATTGCCACTTTTGTCAGCTAAACAATGTCACATCGGTGAACCATTGGTATGTCGCTTTTTTATTCTTGGCATAATCAAATGATTCAAATGCTTACACGCTCTTTGTAAACTCATTTTCCCCCTCAAAATAAAACCCCGCCGTTGATGCTTTGTCGCAACGCCCTTCGCAGAGCTGTCCCGCGCTCGCAATCATCATCGCATTTTCCAAGACTTAAGCAAATGGCTGCTCATATCTCAAACGGCAACGGCGCATCGTCGCCTGTGTCCGACTACGAGGGTGCAACACTTGTGGATCTTCCCAAGTCGTGGCATTTCACTGAATCTCTTCCCGCTGATTCTATCTTCCCAACACCTGCCGATTCCCACAAAACCCCACGAGATCAGATAACGCCTCGACAGGTGCGTAATGCTGTATACACTTGGGTCCGACCCGCAGAACAGAAAGATCCCGAGCTCCTGGCTGTTAGCCCATCTGCATTGCGTGATTTGGGAATCAAGTCTGGAGAAGAAAAGACGGAGGACTTCAGACAGCTAGTAGCTGGAAACAAGCTATATGGTTGGGATGAAGAGAAGCTTGAAGGTGGCTATCCATGGGCTCAGTGTTACGGAGGCTTCCAATTTGGACAGTGGGCTGGTCAACTCGGTGACGGCAGAGCTATTTCCATCTTCGAGACTACCAATCCTGCCTCCGGAGAGCGTTACGAGCTTCAACTCAAGGGTGCTGGTCTGACACCCTATTCGCGTTTTGCCGATGGAAAAGCTGTCTTGCGATCCAGTATTCGAGAGTTCATTGTCTCAGAAGCACTTAACGCCCTCCAAATTCCCACGACCCGAGCTTTATCCCTTACCCTTCTGCCAAATTCAAAAGTTCGTCGAGAAACAATCGAGCCAGGCGCCATTGTTCTGCGTTTTGCGCAGTCGTGGGTACGCCTTGGCAACTTTGATATTCTTCGAGCCAGAGGAGATCGCAATTTGATAAGGCAATTGTCCACATACGTTGCCGAAGATATCTTCGGCGGTTGGGATACTCTGCCGGGTCGACTTGAAGATCCAGACGAGCCTGTCAAGTCACCGGAACCAAAACGTGGAATTGCCGCTGATGCTATTGAAGGAGCAGATGGTTCAGAGGAGAACCGATTCACAAGGCTCTATCGTGAAGTTGTGCGACGAAATGCCAAAGTGGTGGCTAATTGGCAAGCTTATGGATTCATGAACGGCGTCCTGGTAAGTAGTTTGCTCTTTAAATATCGACATCATGCTGACATATGTAAGAACACCGATAACACCTCCATCTACGGGCTGTCGATAGACTTTGGTCCATTTGCTTTCATGGACAATTTTGATCCTGCGTATACACCAAACCACGACGACTACACGCTTCGTTATAGTTATAGAAACCAGCCTACCATAATTTGGTGGAACCTCGTTCGATTTGGTGAGGCAATCGGCGAGTTGATGGGAGCGGGTGCCAATGCTGATGACCAGAGCTTCATATCAGAGGGTGTTACTAAAGACCAAGAAGCAGATGTTATCTCAAGGGCCGAGAAGCTCATCACACAGGCCGGAGAAGAGTTTAAGGCTGTCTTCCTTACAGAGTACAAGCGACTTATGACTGCTCGTCTTGGTCTGAAAACACACAAAGACTCTGATTTCGATGTGCTTTTCAGCGAAGCCCTCGACACGATGGAGGCATTAGAGCTCGACTTCCATCACTTCTTCCGTCGTCTTAGCAAGATCAAGTTGCAGGATCTGGCCACGGAAGAAGCTCGCAAGGAGAAGGCATCTGTTTTTTTCCACAAGGAAGGCCCTCCGACAATTATTTCCGAAGAAGATGCCCGAGCGCGCCTTGCGATTTGGCTTGGAAGTTGGCGTGAGCGTATCATCGAAGACTGGAGGGACGAAGGAGAGAGTGTATCAGAAACCAAGGACAGTGAAAGGATCGATGCCATGAAGCGAGTGAACCCCAACTTCGTGCCTCGTGGTTGGATCCTCGATGAGCTTATCAAGCGTGTTGAGAAAGATGGCGAGCGAGATGTGTTGAACCGCGTCATGCATATGTCCCTCAATCCGTTCGAAGATCGTTGGGATGGTGAACTTTTCAACGGCAAGACGTACAATGGCGATAAGGATGAAGAGCTTCGTTGGACAGATGACCCCCCCAAGACAGAGCGAGCTATGCAGTGCAGCTGCAGTTCATAACATAGACCGGAAATAAGGTAGAGACATGTACACTTTCGGTCCACGCGAGATCTACGACTATACTAAAGGGTATTTGGTTTGGTGAAATGTAACGACCGGCGGTAAGAGGCAGCGGTCATGGAGATTGGTTACTCTCCCATGCTTCCATAAACGGCGTGAATATTCATCTGGAGCACAAGATAGAGGAAGACTCGACTGATGCAACAGTTCTGCGGAAGCAATTCTGTTGCGCAAGCTCACCTACAATAAAATGTGCCCGTGTACAATTAATTTGGTAGAAGAAGAAGAAAAAAATCAGAAAAAATCCAACAGCAAATTGCGAAATATGAGGCAAGGTCCAGGTGGGCAGCCTGAGGCAGAAAGAAAAAGACGCTGGCCAATGAGCATTAACGTAAATTAATCGCGGGCTAGCGCCACTAAATCCATCACCCGAACAGCAGGTTCCCTTCCTAGACGTCAACGACTGAGCATATATTCGCCGCCAGCGACCCTGCAACCCTTCTCATCATCCCTCCGTCAAGGCGATACGATGCTCCGAAATACTATAGCACGTTCGGCTTGGCGGACGAGCCGGCGGGCGGTCAATGTCTCGCGAACCTTCGCGACGACAAGCCAGCGCCCAGCCGAGGTGGAGTTGACAATTGGTGAGCATCTTTGTGCATAGAGCCATTGACCTTGAGTGAGAGGCTAACAGTACTGCTAGATGGAAAGAAGGTCTCGATTGAAGGTATGGTTAGACGTTTGGATGGGTTGACCGACGTCTTCTGACATAATTATAGCTGGTTCTGCCCTTATTCAAGCCTGCGAGAAGGCGGGTGCAACAGTCCCTCGGTAAGCCAAGACGATCGTGGCAAGTTTCAATGATCTAGCTAACTCTTCCTAGATACTGCTACCATGAGTACGATTCCTCCGAGACCTTCAACGATCGATCCATCGCTGACAATGCCCTAGGAAGCTTATGATTGCCGGTAACTGCCGAATGTGTTTGGTGGAGGTTGAGAGGGCCCCGAAGCCCGTTGCCTCTTGTGCTTGGCCTGTACAGCCCGGAATGGTTGTCAAGACCAACTCGCCTCTTACTCACAAGGCACGAGAGGGTGTTATGGAATTCTTGCTGGCCAACCATCCCCTTGACTGCCCTGTTTGTGATCAGGGTGGTGAGTGTGATCTTCAGGACCAGTCTATGCGTTACGGAGCCGACCGAGGCCGATTTCACGAGATTGGCGGCAAGCGAGCTGTCGAGGACAAGAACATTGGTCCTTTGATCAAGACCTCGATGAACCGATGCATTCACTGTACTCGATGCATTCGTTTCTCCAACGATATCGCCGGAGCCCCGGAGATGGGCTCCACCGGCCGTGGTAACGATATTCAGATTGGTACCTACCTCGAGAAGAACCTGGACTCCGAGATGTCTGGTAACGTTATCGACCTCTGCCCCGTTGGTGCTCTCACCTCCAAGCCCTATGCTTTCCGAGCTCGTCCCTGGGAGCTGAAGCACACCGAGTCTGTCGACGTTCTCGACGGTCTCGGTTCCAACATCCGCGTCGACTCCCGTGGCCTCGAGGTCATGCGTATCCTGCCCCGACTTAACGACGACGTGAACGAGGAGTGGATCAACGATAAGACTCGATTCGCCTGTGACGGCCTCAAGACTCAGCGACTCACAATGCCTTTGGTCCGTCGTGAAGGCCGCTTTGAGCCTGCTGACTGGGAGGAGGCTCTTACCGAGATTGGCCGTGCTTATCAGATCAAGAACCCCCAAGGCAACGAGTTCAAGGTCATTGCTGGTGCTCTTACTGAGGTTGAGTCCCTGGTTGTTGCCAAGGACATGGCCAACAAGCTTGGCTCTGAGAACTTGGCTCTTGATACACCCACTGGCAGCCAGCCTCTCGCCCACGGTGTTGATGTCCGATCCAACTTCCTCTTTAACTCTCAGATCTGGGGCATTGAGGAGGCCGACGCTATTCTGATTGTTGGAAGCAACCCCCGACATGAGGCCGCCGTTCTCAACGCCCGTATCCGAAAGCAGTGGCTCCGATCTGACCTTGAAATTGGTGTTGTTGGCGAGACCTGGGATTCCACTTTCGAGTTTGAGCATTTCGGTACCGATCACGCTGCTCTCAAGTCGGCTCTCTCTGGCCCATTCGGCGAGACCTTGAAGAACGCCAAGCGACCTATGATCATCGTCGGCTCCGGTGTTACTGACCACGTTGATGCCAAGGCCTACTACGAGACCATTGGTGCTTTCGTCGACAAGCACGCTTCCAACTTCCGAACTGAGGAGTGGCAGGGTTACAACGTTCTCCAGCGCGAGGCCTCTCGTGCTGGTGCTTTCGAGGTTGGCTTCACGACTCCTTCTGCTGAGGTTGCCGAGACCAAGCCCAAGTTTGTGTGGCTCCTTGGTGCCGACGAGGTTAACGATGCCGATATCCCCAAGGACGCTTTTGTTGTCTACCAGGGTCACCACGGTGACAAGGGTGCTCAGATTGCTGATATTGTACTCCCCGGTGCCGCCTACACTGAGAAGGCTGGTACCTACATCAACACCGAAGGTCGTGTTCAGATGACCCGAGCTGCCACCTCTCTGCCCGGCGCCTCCCGAACTGACTGGAAGATCCTCCGAGCTGCCAGCGAGTTCCTTGGTGCACCTCTCCCTTACGACGATGTCGCTATGGTCCGGGACCGTATGGTTGAGATCAGCCCTGCTCTGGCCGCCTACGATGTCGTTGAGCGCGTTGCTCTCCCTGCTCTGAGCAAGGTTCAGCTCGTCGACCAGAACAAGGGTGCTAAAGTTACTGGAACACCCCTCAAGAAGGTTATTGATAACTTTTACTTCACAGATGTTATCTCACGAAGGTATGCCAAATTCATTCATCCATCATTAGATTCTCTAACTAAAACTCTGTCTAGCTCTCCCACAATGGCACGCTGCTCAGCGGCCAAGGCAACTGGTGACGCCAGGACAAACTTTATGGCCCCTGGTATGGAGGAGGATAAGCCTATGGGCCAGGTCGAGTACGGCGTATGAGGCGGTGGCTGTAAAAGAAAAGAAAGATTTGCTTTGTTTTATGCGTCTGGGAAGTTCGTAGTATCTGTACATATATGACGTCGGACGGAGGGCTGAAGGTAGATAAGTTGAATACCTAATTCCTTCACTACAATGTGGATCCTGGAAGGGGTTTCATGGCCTTCTCTTGCGGTGGGGGTTCGGGATAAACATGTACATCTCTTTGTCGTTATTGGGCCCATTGACATATCGAGGCGGATGCATCGTTTGTGATCCAGGCGGATGAGCCGCTTTCTAGTTGACTATACGCTCCTGGTCCTGATTCAACATCTCATCTTTAATCTTGGCCTCAATCGGGGCGCGGCGTTGGGCCATTTGGTTCTCAACTCTCGCCCCTGTTTTCGCGAAATATGATACATAGTTCATGTGCTGGAAAGCTTGGCGTTCGCGAACCGTCCGGGCCTTTTTAATGTCAAAAGTTGGCGGCGGCACATCCTTCGAGTTCAGATCCTTAGTCTTTGGTGCCGCAGCTTCCATATTCGCGATCATGACACTGAGGTCTTGAGATGAAAGGCCGAGCTGGATGTCTGGTAGAGGGTTGTTGTTTTCATGCAGCTTGTGATAGGCCTCTATACGTCGGCCTTCTTGAAAGATCCGTTCGCGCTCACGTACAGCAAGCGCGAGTATGTTATCGCTTCCGGCTGAGGCATGGGTATGAAAAGCATCGAGCTCTGACTGAAGACGCTCAAGTTTTGTGAAGGAGGATTGGGAGTCCTGTAGTTTGTCCTTTTCACCGATGGGGCGGAATATTGCTGGTGAGCAGCTCTTAAGTTCGGTAATGAGGTCAAGACCTTCTGGATCTGGGGTATTTGCCCAGCACTCCTCGACCGTGGAAGAGGAAGGCCGTGGAGGTTGCGCCATAACTCTTTTTTATTATTTTTTAATGAGACTTTGTGAGATGTTCCTCAGTGAGACATTGTAGATTTGTGGCTGTTTGCACAGTTTGGCGCTGTTGCACTGCGGCTGGTGATCTTGGAGTTGAGTGGATGGAGGGGTGGTGGATGCCCAGAGGCTTGTATTATGAATGGCTGGACGATAACTGTTTGTACCTGCATAAATGAAACTCAGGGTCTTGGACCTTGTGAGCACTGCTTAGGATACCTGTTTTCTTGTTTTCGTCACATACCTACCTACCTCAGACCTGGGATATTATTCTGTGACTGAACTCATTTGACAAAAGACACCTACCAACTACCTAGTAAGTAGGTAGGTATGTATCTGGAAAACAATAGACGATTGGTTATGGACAGATGTAACAAAGATACACTTCTAACCTAAGCTTCAACTGGATAATTCGAAGAATAATTTGGTGGATGGCTTGAACACTTTGTAGTTCCACAGTACGTGCTTTTTTAAGCATGCTAATTTATTTATTACATGTCCCTGATACACAATGACCACGCTTCTCCTGCTATAAATACAATGATAATCCCTTACTCCATGAAGCGCCTAATGTTGGTATCTCCAAAACAAGCACCATTTGTTTACCCAACTGATAAAGCATCATCATCCTCGTGATGGCAAAATATTTCGAACATATTCCCTGACAAGTCTGACAGCTGCCCTTACTAAATCCTCCAGTCGACGGTCCTTGCGTCTTCTCAGCCATAACAGCACTACGGCCAGAATAACAAAGTCGGCGAATATGTGCTTCACCAGTAGCCAAGCAAACCACTTGACCCAGGCTGGAAAACTGCGTTCCTTTTTGGTCCGCCACTCTCGACCCGTTGTGATTTGTTCTCGCAATGCAGCTACCTCGGCCGACATCGTCGTCAGAGCACGTTCGACCTTTCGCTGCCACCTGCCACCAACTCGATCATGATTTTGTACTCCTTCGTCATCATCTTTGAGGTCTAGTTGCCGTTGGGATCTTGCTTCCGCTTCATCGTACTCGCTCATTGGTCTGATTTCCTTCAAGGGACCTTCGGCGTTGCTCCCTTCTTCGGCCTCGTAAGGCTGCGATGCACCGCCCGATCGGTTCGCTCTCGGTGACGAAAATGACGAGCTTGGACTATTATTTTTGATCTGATTCCAGACAAATTCAAGTTCTGACACAAGTTCCTCGGCATCCCTGGGAGGATATGTTAGCGAAACCCAGAGTCTGGGTTCAGAGATAGCGCTTACGGCGTGGTCGCATATCGGTGCATTGTATCTATCAGTGCCTCGATGTATCTTCTTTTGGATTCTGTCCGGCTCAGTCCTTTTTGCAGATTCCATGCATCCCATTTGTCCTTTTCGCGCTGTAGGTCGTCGGAAGCCATTCCGGAGGCTGCTGTTGGACGCTCCATCACGCCATCAACATCACCTTCCATAGCCTGTTTATAGAGTCCATACAATCGGAGTCGATCGGTTGGAGGTGGTCTCGATGCGCCTGTTTTGGGTATCTTTTTGACGGTATTGAGAGCGTGTACAAACACGCGATCTGTATCATCACGTCAGCCATCATGGTACAACATCTTAGGTACGAATTGAAAAAAAAAAAATGAAAAAAAAAAAAATGAAAAAATACGACATACCCACTGAATCCGCCATTTTGGCGGCTATGTTATATGAAGAAAGACGGCTCGCGACTCGCAAGTTGCGGCCGATAGAGGGAGTGGCGATTGTGTCGAGGTCGATGTGAGCTTCGATACTGGGGTCCTTTATCGGACCTTGAGCCGTCCGGACCGCGGCTTGATGGCCGAGATAACGGAACCCCACAGCCAAGAATGGAAAGGAGAACAACCTCAAGCTTGGAGGAGAATAGAATGGATTGATGTTTGTATAAAAGAGAATCAAACATGAAAAGAAAGAGTGTACACGTAGAAGATAATGAAAAACCCCTAGTCGCCGTGTATTATGACTTCATTAGGGAAAGAAGAAAAGACGGGAACTAAGATGAGTTAATGCAATCAGAAGCAATTGGATGATGATGCTAGATCTGGTCCTGAAGCATGCGGAGGCCTGTTTATCGGGAAATAATTGACCTCGGCGCGCTGTACCTCACCCTCCTGACACTTCACGGCACACCAACACGGGGACTGAAGGGTAGTGCCCCTACTGTGATAATAGGTAATGGAAGATATCCTAAACTGTTAACTATATCATCTCAAGACTTACACTACTTCATACCATCCTAATAGTTAGGTAAGCCCTTTATAACATTTTACTCTTATAGAATAATTATAGATACCTTGGAAGGCCTTCTGGGGTTCCCAGATTTCTTTGAGCCCGGGGGATGTGCTTTCAGGCCGGCTCCACTATAATGATCCCCCCATTTCCCCTGCAGAATTTCACATGGAAGGGCGCCCACCCAATACCTTAAAAAGCTGGGCTAACCTAAGTTGCGGGGCTACAGTATTCTGGTTAGTATAATTACAGTATAAAAGAGCATAAAATAAGCAATCTCAAATCTAATAATGGCAAAAAGCTAGACATTATACAGCTAAAATACATATAACCTATCTTCAATGAGGCTATGGTATTATCATTACAGTTTTTTGGTTCTAAGCAACGGGCTTGTTCGCATGTGCCTCCTTGACCCAGGCCTGCTTCTTGGCCTCGTACTCCTTTAGGAGCTTTCTATTCTCCAAAGCAGCCCTCGCGGCCTTATCGCCAGCTTCTTTCTTCCCTAGAGCAGTTCCAATACCCAAAAGCTTGCCTGTCTCCCCCCAACCGTCCAGATACACGCCGATAGCAAATAGTGGTAGGTTGAGATTTTTGTCTTTCTTCTTGCACGGCATATCTTCGTAGCGGAGTTTGATGCCCCTGACAACGATTGCCTGAGAAAGACGCTCTTTGTTTGTTTGTGGGCCGTTGGGTTTTGTGATTCGATCCGTGTTTCCTTGTGGATTTGACTGCTCTTGTGTAGGTGCAATGGACTGTTGCGCAATGGGTTGTCGATTTGCAGAGGTCTGTTCTTGTGTAGAAGACTGTTGTGTTGAAGATTGTTCTTGGGCTTTCAGATAGGCCTCGCGAAGCCTCTCTGCCCCCTTGATCTGGTCTTTGAGTGTGAGAGCCCAGAGGGTCTTAAGCCAAGCAGTAACATTTGCGGCCCCGTGCTGGGGATCTGATTTGACGACTGCTCCCACGTACGCCTCGAAAATGTCGCCTTGAATCTTGATGAACTTTTTGTCCGTCCCGTTTCTCTGTGTTCGATCTACCATAGAACCCATATCCGTAGGAAGCTGCGTTTTATGTTGCATGCCGTAACTTCGATAGTACTCTGCTAGTGTGATATTACGCACCAGCTGTTCGCGGATTTGATTGCACTGTCCAGATAGAAGATGTGGAAAGGTCTCAAACACAAACTCTGTGGCAATCATTTCGAGGACGGCATCACCGTACCACTCCAAAAGCTCATAGTTAGGCTCCCCGAGCCCTGGATGTCTGAAAACCTGCATCTCAAGTTGCGGGCTGATTGGAGGAAGCGGTGGTAGACTGGAAGCGATATCTGCCAGGGTCCAACGAGAGATTCCGGGCGCGACAGAGGCAACAACTGGCATGGATAGCTGTATGCGCTTGCGTGGTCCATCATCATTGGAAAATTCTTGACCAGGCCGTTTGGACATTTTGCTTGTGAGAGGTATGGTTGTTTTTCTTGAATGGGCATGAAGTGCAAGAGAAAATACTGGACCCACAAGTGTAGGATGATAGAAGCAGATGTCAGGCAGCACTAGGTATTGTGCTTTGACATAACAAAGCACGTCTGTATTAAAAAAGAGAAATGAAGAAGAAAAAAACTGCTGCGACTCTGTTGCTATCAGTGACCTTACTTTTTCACCGTCAGAAGTCTAGCCTTTCCTACAAGTCACAGTGCCATAGCCTTTCATTGGGAACCTGACATTGAAAGAAACAGACCAGGTATGTAACGGATGGAGAAATCTTATGTGCGTTGCTGTGCTCATAGAGAAAGAACGTATTAAAACCAAGCGTCACAAGTTGGCTTCTGACTGGTTATTAGAGAACCAAAAGATCTAATTATTATCGTATGAATTCATTTTGTCCTTTTTACTGCTTTAAATCATTTCAAGCTGCATATCAATCCATCCATAACTTTAATGGAAATATCGTGTTTTGGTTGGCCTGGGCTTACCTCCATGACCCACTGAATGATCATGCCAGCCAATGGGGTGCCTTGGCCAACTTCAATCAGACGTCAAGTCAAGCTTGAAAAAGTTGACAAGAGCAACATTTGATGTCAAACACGCCATAATGAGTGTCCCACGAGCGCGGATATTAGACTTGGTTAAGGTAAGTGCCTCTTGACTGTAATTATCAACCACGTACTGATACTCTGTAGGCACAATGCCAAGTCTTCGCGACGTCCTATAACCCCGAAGGTGTGCGTATGGGCAACAAGGTCCTGCGACAACGATTAAGAGGACCTGCAATGGCCGCATACTATCCTCGAAAGACGGCGACGATCAAAGACCTGAAGCGCGAGTTCGGACCGACGCTGGCGACCTGGGATGAGGGAGAAGAGGACCGATTCGAGTATATTGAGGAGTAAGCTGGATACCAAGACACTCATTGAGGATGTATACAAGTGCTGACGGCGCGACTCCTAGACTCAAGCTCCGTGGAAAGAGCGCACCTAAGAAGAAAAAGGGACCCCCTGGTATGTTCAGAGGGCGTCGATGACCGAAATTAGCTACTGACCATTTTCAGCTCCTACTGGCAAGAAGCGATAAGTCAGCCAATAACGACGAAGACACTTCCGGTCGCTACCATGATGGGCTAGAGGAGCCTTTATCTGGATCAGACGCATCAAAGACATGCCAATTGGACGATTATCTACTTGACGGACAGATAGACGTGGCCACAAGAGCTAAGAAAGACTACCACAGGATGTGCAATTATTTGTATCACTACCCACAGAATCATTTCGAGTCCCATCTGGAAACTGTTTTTGTACTGTTCATTTAATGGTATTGGGTTGTTCGATCATGTATCCCGACCACTTGGAAGAACATTGCTGCTGCTCCTCACTATGGGCCTTATGTGTCCATGATACAAAGTCTAAAAACTATACTCAGATCATCCAAGTAGTAAGCTGCGCTAAAGTTCACAGGTAGGTAACCTCTTCGACAACAAAGCTGTCTGATCACCGGCCTTCTCCACTGCGGTTTGCGTTGCTTATGTTTGATCACTCAGATTTGATAGGTGCCCTTGCCTCTTCCCCTAATTGATTTATATCTACAGCAAGAACTTTCAGCCAGAGTATCAACTTGGATTGGAACAAATGCAAAATCTCCACAGCTTGTCAGGTCGACATGAACACCTTGTACAGCAAAAGACCACCTATGTTTCCCACTCTGTGCTGATAGAACAAATCGCTGAAGCCGAATGGATGCTTTCCTATTAAGGGATGCTATGCCACTGCAAAATCGTATACCTAAACTCTCTCTCTATAGGCGTCTGGGTGGTCAGCGCCTATTTGCTTTTACTGCCAGTTGCACCCGCCGACTGGCACTTCAAAAAGTGGAAAGAGCGTTAATGGCCAGGTTGCTCTTGTCGGCTGCTAGCACCTGCCACTTCTACGTTCTTTTCATCCGCATCTCCTTCCCGCTTGGTCCTGCAAAAAGTCTGCGTCAGTGAATAACCTCCCTTCCTTTCCCTTAACCTCCATTCTCTTCCTCTTCTTCCTCTCTATTCACATCTCCCTTCTACACACCCTCCTTTGCACATTCAACTCCTTCTTGGACCACACACTTGACACATCTGCACTCTTTCTCTATCTCATCGTGCGTTCCTTAGAATTCACTCTGCCATTTACAATTGTTATCGACTGCAACATCACCAAACCACCTTCATCAAGGCTTTGGTCAAGTGTTGCGATATCATGTCTTCGCCAGAGCCTTCTGGGCCATCTCCTCAGCGGACTGTTCCTATCTTTACTTCTAGTCTGCAGGCCGAAAATCTGGACGGTTCGCTACTTGCTTCAGTTCCGGTCAGTAAACCTTCCCCCCATCAAACTTATGTGGAAACTTCATCAAAAGACTGACCTAGAAAACAGAAGGAAGCGGTAAAGAGTAACACTGCCAAGAAAAACATCGCTGCCCTATCCACATCGAAGCTCGCGAATCAGGGCCTTCCAAAGGTGAAACTAGCCATCGGTCTATGCCATTCGTAAGTTGCTGACCATGATAGAAGATGAAAATCAGCCATGATAACTCAACCGCCGAGCAACCCTACCCCATGGATAAGCTCCTCGCGAAGCTCTCTGAGCAACAACCTACCATGAGCCAGCCAAACGATGCACCCAAATTGAGGGATGAAGGCCAGCAGTATGCGAGAGCGTTTGACCATGCGTCTTCGAGCAACTCATTGCCTGTTACTCCTGCAACCGATGCTTTTCCAAGCACAGCTCCCACCACGCGCCCTGCAAGTGCTACTCTGGACGAGGCTCATAGTGAGAGCGAAGAGGTAATGCGCCTGAAGTTGCAACTTGCCCAGGCACAGAGCGAGATCTCGAAGCTTGACCAGGAACTGGCCGAGACCCGCGTCGTAAAGAATGCACCTGAGACTCATCCTTTTGGACCTCGTGGTCCAGTCTTTCCTCCTCGTGAGAACGTATGGGGTTCTCCTGACGACAATCATTCCGATAACAGTGACGCAATGTCCGCTTCTGCATTCAACCGCACCCGAGAGATCTGGGGCAGCCAGCCCATTTTTGCCAACACTGTACAAGCACCCGTGGTTGAACCCGCTCCAGGAAAATGGCTTGGAGGTCGTGTCTTCAGCCAACCTTGTTCTGAACCTACCGGGACACCCTTTCCTGTTATGGATGGCTATCGAAGCGAACGCCTGACTCCCGATACAGAGATGATGCGTTCTAACTACCCCCGCCGAGGCAACCGCTTTGAGGGCCGGTTCAATTCACCTCAGCCATTTGGACCTGGATACGGAGGGGGAGGCTTCAACAGTCCTGTCAACCAATCTGACTACATGGGTAACCCAGTGCCCGGAGGACCTTCGAATGCACCCCAAGGCCTGGGCCCTATGGGTGTCTACCCTCCATATCCCAACACAGCGGTCCCTGCTGGAACACCTCTCTCACCTCACGCTTCCGAGTTTACCTCTGGTTCTGGATGGAAGAATGAGGTTGGTCTGCCTGTGATGTGGACAAATAGGTCACTAAACTCGAGACAGGTGTTGGCGCCCGATGACCAGACTTACCTCGCCCCAACAGAACCGCTGAACTATCGCCGTCTCTTAGATCGCAACGTGAACTGCAACTGGAAGTACATTGTGGACAAGATCGTTTGCAACAATGACCAGCAAGCTTCCATCTTCTTGCAGCAGAAGCTCAAGGTCGGAACTCCCGAGCAGAAATTCGAGATCGTGGACGCGATTGTGGCCCAGGCCTATCCTTTGATGGTCAATCGCTTTGGTAACTTCTTGGTGCAGCGATGCTTTGAGCATGGGACACCTGACCAAGTTATTAACATCGCTGAAGCCATTCGAGGCAACACATTGAATCTCTCTATGGATCCTTTTGGATGCCATGTCGTTCAGAAGGCCTTCGACTCCGTTCCCGAAAACTTCAAGGCTATCATGGTTCATGAGCTTCTTCGACGAATCCCAGAGACTGTCATCCACCGTTACGCCTGCCATGTCTGGCAAAAGCTTTTCGAGCTACGTTGGACTGAGTCTCCTCCACAGATCATGAAATATGTCAACGAAGCTCTCAGAGGAATGTGGCATGAGGTTGCTCTAGGAGAGACTGGCAGTCTTGTCGTGCAGAATATATTTGAGAACTGCCTCGAGGAGGATAAGGTATGTTGATTCTTTCTTTATTCACACGGTCAAACTAATTCATTTTAATAGCGCCCTTGTATCGAAGAAGTCCTTGCCAACATTGACATTGTCGCCCACGGGCAGTTCGGTAACTGGTGCATCCAGCACATCTGCGAACACGGCGCCCCCCCTGATCGTAGCCGAGCTATTGACCATGTCATTCGCTATGCTGCCGAATACAGTACCGACCAGTTCGCTTCCAAGGTCGTCGAGAAGTGCCTCAAGATTGGAGGCGCAGAGTTTCTTGGTCGCTATCTAGATCGAGTATGCGAAGGCCGTCGCGACCGTACTCGCATCCCGCTGATCGACATTGCAAGCGATCAGTATGGCAACTATCTCATTCAATGGATCTTGAACCATGCTTCTCCACAGCATCGTGAAATTGTTGCTGCCCACATTCGAAAGCATATGGTTTCCCTGCGAGGCTCCAAATTCGGCTCACGAGTCGGTATGCTTTGCACCAACCACGCGGTTGCGACCCGACCTGGTCCTGGTGCTGGCCCTGGAATGGGTAGTCGCATTGGCCCCCCTCGCTACAATAACGGTTATCGCTGAAGGACTTTGCCCTGTCGATCAATCTTTGATATCAACAAAGACATCTGCCTGCTGTAGCATGCAGTGCCGCCACCAGTCTACCTTCTGTTTTCTTTTCATTCTTTTTATCCATCCGTGTCAAGGAGCCCCTATCTCAATCGCCAATCGTTCCACTCGTCAAGATCACGCAACAAATCAGAATTTGTCGACCTTTCTTAAGAAACATTTTCCCACGCAAGTAATTTACAGATCACACGTCATCCTACGCCCGGCTGGCTACTGCCTGCTCGGGTGCATTGGACACATTATGGTTATCGATTTTGCAATACGGAGGAGATGGCAGATGCTGATCACCACAACAGTCCTCACGGGGCTGAGCTTTGTATCCTACCGCACATGGGCTGCCGCTCTTGTAGAGTGAGCGGGAACTCGCCCCATGGGATACTAGAGCCACACTTCTTCAGTCAACCAGCGAGTATGAGTGATGGTGATATGGAAGGACGCCCTTGGAGGTCGGAATGAGTTCAAAAAGTTGTATGTTGTTTTTCTATGCGGATACTGGGTTCGGCGTTTCCCTATAGCACATGGGTTCTTACGGTAGTTATTAAACACCTTTTAATAAACGATTGATGGTTTTATTACCCCAGCTACATTTCTTGCATGCCGTGACTAACGTAATCGTGTTCATGAGACTGAACTATTTTATCTTGCCAAATATCAGAATCGAGCAAACCTTTCGCCAGCAATTGTGTGACTCTAAACGCCGTGGATGCTATGTAATGCTGGTGTAGGGCGAGACGTCTTCTAAGGCGCTACCGCATTCGATGACACATCTAAATCGTCTTGAACAGGAGGAAATTCTGTATCAAGAGCCTTTGGTAGATCTGGTAGAGCCGGAGCGTCAGCGGTGACATCCTTTTCCCATGGCTTTCTAGGAACAGCTCGAGTTCCAACCGGTTTTACAGTCTGTGTAAAGGTCAGCAAACAAGAGGACGTCAATAAGCTCGCCTTATCCAAGTTTGAACCTACAGGATCTCGGGCAATGGTGTTCGGAATCTGGCGAATACCAGGTACAGGCTTGCCTTCCTGGATAAGCTTGATCATCTCGGCGAAACCCATTGGATAACTAGGTTGATCTTGTGAGTTAGACTGGGCAGTAGCGGTCTTTCTATCCACGTATAAATCAGCCTTTGGTGCAGCTTTTTGCCAGTCCAAGGCCACGGCCGAAGAGGCATTGGCTTCGTCTCGCTGGCGATATTCCTCTGGCAAAACCTCTGGAGGTTGGTAACCAGCATTTCCAGCAAGCCAAGCCTTATAGGCACTAAAGTCAATATTAACACCAATGCGCTGAGCATAGTAGAAGATTCGAGCGTGAACAGCCATATCCGCAAGAGACGCCTGGGGGTTTTGCTGGCCGGGCTCGCCGAGAATTGCATAGAGGCCCGACTGATGGAATGTTAGTATTTGGAGGAAGCGTGATATGAAATTGAGTTGTACTCGCCATGAAACTCTTGTCTTTTTGCCATGGATATGTATCGAAAGCCGTGAAGACGGCGTTTTCATCCTTGAGAGCTCTGATGCGATCAGTACCGGTGAGCGGCCCTTGGGATGGAGACTGCTGCTGTTGATCCATTATGGAAGATTCTCATTGGAAGAACTCAAGTACCTGTCAGTCCTCAATTAGTTATAAGTTCAAAGACAGATTATTGCAATGAGATAACATCAAAAGAGTGTATAGCCAGTGGCCGTGTGCGTGCAGGGGTTCTCACTAACATGTGAGAAAATGATCCGGGGCTGGTAAAGCTCACAGGACTAGTTAAGTCTTGACCAGATCTAAGGTGTTCAAGACTTGGATCACTCAGCACAGAGAGCCTGAAACAGCAACAAAAGGAGAGCCTCGGTAGACGTCGGTTTATACACTGACGCGAGTTAAACTCAAGTCGGCTGCTATTGTAGGCTCACGTGGGGCTGACCAACTGAGACGTGACTATAAGAGCGTGAGAGGTCGGAATAATTCGCAATGTAAGGTTTAGCTAGAGGTATTTGAACTGAGTAGGAGAAAGTTCATAAAGAAATTGTCATGTCAAGAAATCAAACACATGTTTATTAGCATCAACTCTGATACTCGCAGTTATCCCGCATCCTACATAGGTACAAGCTATCTCTTTGACCGGCCTTACTTTTTCTGCCCAATTTAGCTAGTATTTATAAAGTATATAGT
>JAALXK010000332.1:0-42145 GCA_012977745.1 Fusarium anguioides | reverse complement strand
CCCCCAGGATGGGGACCCCCTCCGCCTCCTCCGCCATCTTCTTCTCTGCCTCCTCCTCCCTCAACTCCAGCTCCGCCGCCTCCAGGTTATCGTCCTCCGACCGATCCCCAGATGGCGAAGTTCGCGCAGAAGAAGAAGGAATGGATCAAGTCTCAGCGGAATCGCTTCGGCGAGAAGCGAAAGGGAGGGTTTGTACAGACTCAGAAAGCCGATATGCCCCCTGAGCATCTGCGCAAAATCGTGAAGGATATCGGCGATGTTTCGCAGAAGAAGTACACCAACGACAAGAGAAGCTACCTTGGCGCTCTGAAATTTATGCCACATGCCGTCCTGAAGTTGCTCGAGAATATGCCGATGCCATGGGAGTCGGCGCGAGAAGTCAAAGTGCTCTACCATGTTAATGGTTGCCTGACTTTGGTTAATGAAATTCCCCGTGTCATCGAGCCCGTCTTTTTTGCCCAGTGGGCCATGATGTGGACATTCATGCGAAAAGAAAAAGCCGACAGACGATTGTTCAAGCGTATGCGATTCCCTCCGTTCGACGACGAAGAGCCACCTCTGTCGTGGGCTGAGAATTTGGAGGACGTCGAGCCCCTTGAGCCGATCCAGATGGAGCTTGACGAGGAAGAAGACGAAGCGGTTTACGAATGGTTCTACGATCACAGGCCCCTTCTGGATACACCGCACGTTAATGGACCAAGCTACAAGGCCTGGAACCTCACACTACCTCAAATGGCGACTCTATTCCGTCTAAGTCGACCACTCGTCTCTGATGTTACGGACAAGAATTATTTTTACCTATTCGACCTCAAGAGTTTGTTGACCGCCAAGGCTCTCAATGTTGCCCTTCCAGGCGGACCCCGTTTTGAGCCACTGTACAAGGACATTGATCCAAATGACGAAGACTTTGGCGAGTTCAACGCGATTGACCGTATCATCTTCCGAAACCCTATCCGAACTGAGTTCCGAGTTGCCTACCCCTTTCTCTATAATTCTCTGCCAAGAAGTGTTCATTTGTCATGGCACTCACATCCTCAGGTTGTTTTCAACCGCGCAGACGATACGGACCTCCCGACATTCCACTTCGATCGCCGCATTAATCCCATCTCATCGCGAACCGTGGCACCGAAGAATGTCGAGGTTTCTCACGAGGACGAGATATTTGGTGCTGGTAACATCGAGGAACCTGGAGAGGATGCTTTTGAGCTACCTGCTGGAGTTGAGCCATTCCTCGCTGACGAGGATATTGAGAACGAGGACACATCATCCGCCGTCGACCTATGGTGGGCACCCTACCCATTCGACCGACGATCCGGACGCATGGTTCGAGCACAAGATGTGCCGCTTGTCAAGCAGTGGTACCTCGAGCATCCTCCTTCCGATCGACCCCCCGTCAAGGTCCGAGTATCGTATCAGAAGCTCTTGAAGAACTTCGTATTGAATGAGCTCCACAAGAAGAAGCCTAAGGCCCAGAATAAGCAAAACTTGCTTCGCTCTCTCAAGCAAACCAAGTTCTTCCAGCAGACCACCATCGACTGGGTCGAGGCTGGTCTCCAGGTCTGCCGCCAAGGTTTCAATATGCTCAACCTTCTCATTCATCGCAAGAACTTGACATACCTTCACCTGGATTACAACTTTAATTTGAAGCCTGTCAAGACATTGACAACCAAGGAGCGAAAGAAGTCTCGTTTCGGAAATGCTTTCCATCTGATGCGAGAGATTTTGAGATTAACAAAGCTTATTGTTGATGCTCAGGTCCAGTACAGACTTGGCAATATCGACGCCTTCCAACTTGCAGATGGTATCCTGTACGCCTTCAACCATGTTGGTCAGCTTACAGGCATGTATCGATACAAGTACAAGCTGATGCATCAGATCCGAACTTGCAAGGATTTAAAGCATCTTATTTACTACCGATTCAATTCTGGACCCGTTGGTAAGGGTCCCGGATGCGGTTTCTGGGCTCCTGCTTGGAGGGTTTGGCTTTTCTTCATGCGAGGTATCATCCCTCTGCTTGAGAGATGGCTCGGAAACCTCTTGTCTCGTCAATTTGAGGGTCGACACAGTAAGGGAGTTGCGAAGACTGTCACGAAGCAACGTGTGGAGTCTCACTTTGATTTGGAGCTTCGTGCGTCCGTTATGGCTGATCTCATGGATATGATGCCTGAAGGTATCAAGCAGAACAAGGTCAACACTGTGCTTCAGCATCTGTCTGAAGCCTGGCGTTGCTGGAAGAGCAACATCCCCTGGAAGGTTCCTGGTTTGCCTGCCCCTATCGAGAACATCATTCTTCGATACGTCAAATCTAAGGCCGATTGGTGGATCTCAGTCGCCCACTACAACCGTGAGCGTATTCGACGAGGAGCTACTGTTGACAAAACTGTCGCAAAGAAGAACGTTGGCCGTTTGACACGACTTTGGCTCAAGGCTGAGCAAGAACGACAGCACAACCACATGAAGGATGGCCCTTATGTGTCCTCTGAAGAAGCCGTTGCTATCTATACTACCACTGTGCACTGGCTTGAGTCTCGCAAGTTCTCTCCTATTCCCTTCCCAAGTGTTTCTTACAAGCACGACACGAAGATTCTTATTCTTGCTCTTGAGCGCCTGAGGGAGGCATACTCAGTAAAGGGCCGTCTCAACCAAAGCCAGCGAGAGGAGTTAGCATTGATTGAGCAGGCATATGATAGCCCTGGTACTACTTTGGAGCGTATCAAGCGCTTCCTGCTCACTCAGCGAGCTTTCAAGGAAGTGAACATCGACATGAACGACAATTATAGCACTATTAACCCTGTTTACGACATCGAGCCTATCGAGAAGATTAGCGATGCCTACCTAGACCAGTATCTGTGGTACCAAGCAGACCAGCGACATCTTTTCCCTGCCTGGATCAAGCCGTCAGACTCCGAGGTCCCACCTCTGCTTGTTTATAAGTGGGCTCAAGGTATCAACAATCTCGATGGTGTATGGCAGTCTGAGAATGGTGAATGCAATGTTATGATCGAGACAGAGCTTTCCAAGGTTTATGAGAAGATGGAACTTACACTCTTGAACTCTCTCCTCAGACTTATCATGGACCACAATTTGGCGGATTATATCACAGCTAAGAACAACGTTCAGCTTACCTACAAGGATATGAACCATGTCAACAGCTATGGTATGATTCGGGGCTTGCAGTTCTCTGCGTTCGTGTTCCAGTTCTATGGCCTTGTGCTGGATATTCTGCTCCTGGGTCCTCAGCGAGCCAGTGAGATTGCTGGGCCACCTCAAAGCCCCAACGACTTCTTGCAATTCCGCGACCGTGAGACTGAGTCCAATCACCCCATCAGACTCTACACCAGATATATTGATAAGGTTTGGATCTTCCTTCGATTTACTGCCGAAGAGTCACGGGACCTCATCCAACGATTCCTCACTGAGCAACCCGACCCTAATTTTGAGAACGTTATCGGATATAAGAGCAAGAAGTGCTGGCCCAGGGACTCTCGTATGCGTTTGATGCGCCACGATGTGAACCTCGGACGAGCTGTCTTCTGGGATATGAAGAATCGCCTTCCTCGATCTGTGACAACGATTGAGTGGGATGAGAGCTTTGTCAGTGTTTACAGTCGTGACAACCCGAACCTGCTGTTCTCTATGTGCGGTTTCGAAGTCCGTATTCTGCCGAAGATCCGTAATCAGAATGATGAATTCCCAGTCAAGGACAGTGTGTGGTCTCTTGTTGACAACACCACCAAGGAGAGGACCGCTCATGCTTTCCTGCAAGTCACCGAAGATGATATCCAGAAGTTCAACAACCGTATTCGACAGATTCTTATGTCTTCTGGTAGTACCACATTCACCAAGATTGCCAACAAGTGGAACACGGCGTTGATCGCCCTCTTCACTTACTATCGTGAGGCAGCTGTTTCAACCGTTGACCTGCTTGATACCATTGTCAAGTGTGAGACCAAGATTCAGACCCGAGTCAAGATCGGATTGAACTCCAAGATGCCTTCTCGTTTCCCTCCTGCTGTGTTCTACACTCCCAAGGAACTTGGTGGTCTTGGTATGATTTCGGGCTCTCATATCCTTATTCCTGCGAGTGACAAGCGCTGGTCGAAACAAACCGACACTGGCGTTACTCATTACAGGGCGGGAATGACCCATGACGAGGAGACCCTCATCCCGAACATTTTCCGATACATCATCCCCTGGGAGGCCGAGTTCATTGACTCTCAACGCGTTTGGACTGAATACTCCCAGAAACGTCTGGAAGCTAATCAGCAGAACCGTCGTCTTACTCTTGAGGATCTCGAGGATAGTTGGGACCGCGGTCTTCCGCGAATCAACACCCTGTTCCAAAAGGACCGAAGCACCCTGAGCTTCGACAAGGGTTTCCGAGCACGAGCTGAGTTCAAGATCTATCAATTGATGAAGAACAATCCTTTCTGGTGGACTAGTCAACGTCATGACGGAAAATTGTGGAATCTGAACGCTTATCGTACCGATGTGATCCAAGCACTGGGTGGTGTTGAGACCATTCTTGAGCACACCCTTTTCAAAGCAACAGGTTTTCCATCGTGGGAAGGCCTCTTCTGGGAGAAGGCCAGCGGTTTTGAAGAATCCATGAAGTTCAAGAAACTTACAAATGCTCAGAGGTCGGGATTGAATCAAATTCCGAACCGTCGCTTCACTCTTTGGTGGTCGCCCACCATCAACAGAGCCAACGTCTACGTGGGTTTCCAGGTCCAGCTTGATTTGACTGGAATTTTCTTGCATGGCAAGATTCCTACACTCAAAATTTCACTCATTCAGATCTTCCGAGCCCATTTGTGGCAAAAGATTCATGAGTCTGTTGTTATGGATCTTTGCCAGGTCTTTGACCAGGAACTGGAGTCTTTGGGCATTGAGACAGTGCAGAAGGAGACAATTCATCCCCGAAAGTCGTACAAAATGAACAGTTCTTGTGCCGACATTCTGCTCTTTTCTAACCACAAGTGGAATGTCACTCGACCATCACTCCTTTACGACACTAAGGACGTGATTGAGCAGACGACTACCAACAAATTCTGGCTTGACGTCCAGCTCCGATATGGCGATTACGACTCACATGATATTGAACGATACACACGTGCCAAGTACCTTGACTATACCACTGACAGCGCCAGTATTTACCCCTCAGCTACTGGTCTCATGATTGGCATTGATCTTGCCTACAACCTGTACTCTGCTTACGGCATGTACTTCCCTGGTCTCAAGGTTCTTGTTCAGCAGGCCATGGCCAAGATCATGAAGGCCAACCCTGCTCTGTACGTTTTGCGAGAGCGTATCCGAAAGGGTCTGCAACTCTACGCTTCTGAGAGTAACCAGGAGTTCTTGAACTCCCAGAACTACTCGGAGTTGTTCAGCAACCAGACGCAGCTGTTCATTGATGACACCAACGTCTACCGTGTCACGATCCACAAGACCTTTGAGGGTAACTTGACAACCAAACCCATCAACGGTGCTATCTTCATCTTCAACCCGCGAACTGGTCAGCTGTTCCTCAAGATCATCCACACCAGTGTCTGGGCTGGACAGAAGCGTCTTGGTCAGCTTGCCAAATGGAAGACCGCCGAAGAAGTTGCTGCTTTGATTCGATCATTACCTGTGGAAGAACAACCCAAGCAGCTAATCGTGACAAGAAAGGGTCTCCTGGATCCTCTCGAAGTCCACTTGCTCGACTTCCCCAACATTTCTATCCGAGCTTCGGAGCTTCAGCTTCCTTTCCAGGCAGCTATGAAGGTTGAAAAACTTGGTGACATGATCCTGCGTGCCACTGAGCCTCAGATGGTACTTTTCAACCTGTACGATGAGTGGCTCAAGAGCATCTCGTCTTACACTGCTTTCTCTCGTCTTGTTCTTATTCTGCGCGCACTTCACGTTAACCCAGATAAGACAAAGCTTATTCTGCGACCTGACAAGACCGTCATCACACATGAGCATCACATTTGGCCATCGCTGTCAGATGAGGACTGGATCAAGGTTGAAACTCAGCTCCGAGATCTTATCCTGAATGATTATGGCAAGAAGAACAATGTCAACGTCTCCAGCTTGACAACCAGTGAAGTTCGAGACATTATCCTGGGTATGGAGATTTCAGCACCATCAATGCAACGACAACAGGCGGCCGAGATTGAGAAGCAGCAACAAGAGCAGGCACAATTGACGGCCGTGACCACCAAGACCCAGAACGTTCATGGCGAGGAAATCATTGTTACCACAACATCGCAATTTGAGCAGCAAACATTTGCTTCCAAGACTGAGTGGCGAACTCGGGCTATTGCTACATCAAACTTGCGCACACGAGCAAAGAACATCTACGTCTCGTCGGTTGACAACGACCTCGATGATATCACCTATGTCATGCCAAACAACATTCTGAAGCGCTTCATCACCATTGCAGACCTCAGAGTGCAGGTGGCCGGCTACCTCTACGGTTCATCAGCCCCTGACAACGACCAAGTCAAGGAGGTCAAGTGTATCGTCATGATTCCCCAGATCGGTGGGCTTCGCAACGTCCAACTCCCACAGCAACTTCCCCAAAGTGAATTCCTCGAAGGCATGGAGCCTCTGGGCGTGATTCACACAGTCTCTGGCAGCGAGCTTCCTTACATGTCCGCTATGGATGTGACTGAACACTCGAAGCTTCTTGACACGCATAATGAGTGGGACAAGACCAACACGGTGACGGTCTCGGTTGCATTCACACCTGGCAGTGTGTCTTTATCGGCCTGGGGTCTCACACCGGCCGGATACCAGTGGGGAGCTGAGAACAAGGATACGCAGAGCGATCAGCCTCAGGGATTTACTACGACAATGGGTGAGAAGCGTAAGCTGTTGCTCAGCCCACGGTTCAGGGGATTCTTCCTGGTACCGGATGATGGCAAGTGGAACTACAGCTTTATGGGAAGCGCATTTGCTGGGATGGAAAAGAAGTCTATCCACGTCAAGCTAGATACGCCACTGCCGTTCTATAGCGACCAGCACAGACCAGTACACTTCCACAGTTTTGCTGAACTGGAAGATATTTGGGTGGATCGATCGGATAACTTTGCTTAAGAAGTGGGTAAAAGGGCGTTGTTTTATTAAAGGGGGAAACATTTTTTTGTAATCAATCATCAGTTGACTGACGTACCTGGATAAGCTGGGTTTACTTTTTATGTTTGTAAAATAGCTATGGCAAAATATGAGAAATAAGATTCATGGAGAAACCGAAGCCGAGATAACATACACACCACTTTTGATTTGTTTAGTGACGGCTTGATTTCCTGATGCGGTGGTGATAATTAATATTCACAATGGCTGAGGAAGGGGTGAGGTCTAAAAAGAAGTTATCATCACTCAGCATGGACAAGGAGCGAGATGGGGATGACGGAAGATGACAGGGGTTCGCATGGATGACCGACGTCGATTGCCGGGAAATTGACCATATTGTTGGAAAGAGGGAGATGGAATATGGAGATGGAAAAGTGTAGGTGATAGAATTGGGAATAGAGAGGTGCAAGGGCCTGAAAGGAAAAGAAAGGCGGCTTCACCGAGGGCGCGGTTCCACGCCGTGAGCTGTCAGCTACGTGGGGGAGTAAAATTGCCTATTAATGCATTCATGCGAATAGTGGAAGCGAGGTTATCTATGAAAGCTTTGATAGTCTTCAATGCCCAGGTTAGGAAGATCTTAGGATAGTTTAGGAAAAGTTTCTTCGGAGCATATCCCTCGTATTTTAGGTTAGGTAGTACAATAGTTTATCTATAGCTACCTAAGTTATAACGACATGTTAGGCAATGAAATGAAGATCTTTCCTTTTTTTCGGTTTTCTTTTTTTTCCCCCTTCTATTGTGGGGCGAATGGCATTAGAACGGGCGTACATATTTCTATGACTGCATACTCCGTACATACATAGAAATATACCCTTGTTCACTATTTTTGGCCGTTAGGTTTTCAGGGGTTAACCCGTTGACTGAGATCTACGCGATTTTGCTGACGTAGATTTCTATTCTTGTCAACCAGCCCAGCCAGCCAAACCCATGTCATTACATACCTCCTTGACAAGTGACCCGCATAGACGTTCTGTGCGGTGTGTGTACCTGCGTAGGCGACTAGGGAGGTGGTTCGAGCCAAAAAAGATGGCGTCAAAGGCCTGGCCCTGACCGTCTGCCATTGCTCGGTAAGATGGACGATCCCTCCCCCTCCCCAGAACTGGTACCCAAGTCCCGTCCTTCAGCTCCTTAACACACGGCGATTCTAGCTTCCGGACCGTTGAGCTATCACTTGGTGAGGCAATGCTCCGACTCTGGCTGGCTTATTCAACATCACGTAAAGTGAGAAGTCATTATTCAATAGCTATTCTTGTAGTTTAGGGTATCCTAGGTTTGCCTCATTTTGTCGTTGCGGCTTCGAGGTCAATCAATTGATCAACTGTGGTTCATCACATAGCAATACGAATTATGATGCTTGATATGTTGATCTTATCTGATCTCGTCTGCATGCTCACGGTCTTTCAAAAAAAAAAAATAGAAAAAAACAAAGCCGTTCATGTCATGTTTCTAGTTAATGATTAACTTTCGGTATATAGTCATTGACCTATAGACTGTCCTGCCTATATCAATCTGTCAAATCACTCTATGTAGTGAGTTCAGCGTTTCAAATAAAGAACTTGGGCAGAGTTTGGATGAAATGTTAACCGAGACTATATGACTATGAATAGACTAAAAACTTCGATCTATCTGTCGATCGATCTAGCTTGTATTTTCTTATTTTCATTTTTTTCCTCCCATGTAGGCTTGATGATGGTGGAATAATAGTAAACTCGGGATATAGCTGAGATTAGGTTGCTGTCATCGTGGAGAAGCGATACTGTTGCATTCTTTAGGCCAATTGCTACCTTGGGACTTGGGTATTCCTGACCTGTCTCGCTACTCGCAATGACATCTCTAGTGTCAGTCTAAAAATGTAAGCTAGCAGACTGACAGGTAACATCAGCTTCAGTCATTATTTCAATTTCAATTTTCGAGTCTGCCTTGGCTTGCCTTGGATTTGTTGGTGGTTCTTTATTAATTCTTCAAACAAAATCAGTCACATTATGCTCGGGCAACTTCCCCCTGTTTCCCCTCAGGTGAACTCGGCCAAGCCACTTTACTCCCTCAACCACTCCCTCTACACTCCAACTTTACATCGTAACGTGCCATCACCACTCAATTTTGAGCCCATTCAACTCCCGGATATCCTTAAAGAGTTACCGGCCGAAAACTTACATCCACTATTGCCCATCTTCAATCACACTCAGCGCGGCGCGTGCTCATTCCGCTCCACCAGCTGCTAGGGTCATGTACGCTAGCCAAGGTCCCGACTCACTTCGCTCCCTGTACGCACTAGAAGGTCCTTCTAGAAGGCCATCCCCCCGACCTCCTGTTCCTGTTCCTGAACCAGGGCCCTGGAATCCGATCAACCCCATTGACGTTCCGTTCGTGACAATGATGACAATGAATGATGAAACCGTTTGATTCGACCTGATCTGTCACGCTCGCATATCAGGAGACGCCTGTTAATGCGTGCCTGCCACCGGAACACCATCTTGCCGGATCCCCAGGGCTGTTTTTGGCCTCAACATCATGCGTGTTTCGACTTCCAAACGCCTGTTACCCTACGCGATCCAAGTCTCCCAGGGCTTTTCTGATTGATTGGCATGAGGCATTGATATGTGCAATCTTGGAGACTCCGTGCGGCGAGCCAATGTCCGCTCAATAGGGCTGTTCCGAGCGCACCAGCCACTGTCGATAGTGGCTCTGAAATTGTCCATTCATCCCTTTGGGATGTCGCCGTTAGGTTTCAAGCCAAGACAAGACATATGCTATCTTTGTTCGTCCGGCACAGAACCGAACCGGATACTTCCAACCTGATGCAGTAACGCAATCGCATACAGCTCCATGCTTCTCAGACGAGCAAGCATCTGCGCATATGTCTGAGTTCCCATCTTTTTCGGACTTCATGTCCCTTAACTGAGGCTCACATCTACTAGCATGCCAAGACAGTTCCCAGAAGACTCATCTCGGCCTCCAATTCTGATGTGGATGTGGATTTGAATGTGGATTTGGTTGTGGCTGTCCGCTACCGTTACTCTCAGCCCTCCCCTCCCCTATTGAAAGATCCAGATAGTCGGTTCGCAGGTCGATTTCCCGTTTATTGGCCCATGCTTACTTGCCCAGGCACGTCCGTCCTGGCCCGTGAGCCGCGGCCACTTATGGCTCTAGGCAGTTGTTAGTTGACGGTTGGACGTATCTGGTCCCTGACTTTAGTGCGGGAGCTTGTTAAAGCCAGCCACCGTTGACCAGGATGTCGATCTAGCTTTGGGGAACAGCATCATGGCGTGCACTCACTGATCAAATCTGGACCAACCCCGACTACCTGGCGTGCACACTCATCCCACCCATCATGGGTTTCTCCCTGCTTTACTTTCCAGATTGCCAAACGGAGGTTCCCGGCTAGTGGAGATGGTTCTGCTTGCGATCTAGTCTAATTGATAGACGCGATCCTGGTTGAGCCATCTATTATAGCAGACCCTTGATTTGTTATAACCCTCCGCTCCACACCGTTACTTCCTGTCCTGCAACAAGTACCAGAGCTGTTTTCTCCCTTGTTGCCACGCCATCAGCTCGGCACCCACTCTCTGTGGCTCTTCGCCTGCAAAGGCGGCGAAAATCTTGACATTGGCCGTTTTGCTGCTGTGTTTCTACGGCTGTTCTTGGCCAGCTCAGTATGGCTTAGTCTCACACTCTTCAAGCGAAGCGCGTTTCAAGTTGGCATTGTGCCCCAATAAGCACCTCCGCTCTGCGTCCTTTTGTGTCATATTTTTCAGCAGAGGCACATTTACCTAATCATCCTGCGTGCAGGGCCTCGACAATGGCAAATTGCTGTGTCGTCGGGAGAGCTTGTCTACAAAGCAATGCTATTGCATTGAGCTCTTATCCTTGCTAGTCATGATGGATGCCGGGGGTGGCTCTTGTTTCTATATCAGGCACCCTGGGGGACCTTGCTATGGACATAAGATCGTCAAATTGACCACCCTCCGGACCCTGGCCTGGGTTAACAGGCAGTCTCCGCAGCCCAGCACTTGTCGGACGGGGATTGTTCTCATACCGGACTGGGCAAAACCTCCAAGTGCTTTAACCTGCAGCATGAACACAGAGAGGCCAGTGATCCACTCCCTCTGCGACCCTGCTCGACCTACTCCGTCATCAGACGATATACACCGGCCCTGGTACTGGCAACGCTTGCCAGGTTACTAGCCCTTGTGTTAAATACGTTTACTGACCCCAGGCCGGGAGCTAAAAGAGATCTTGTGAGGGGACGTATCCTATCATACAAAGTCAAGCATCACCGCATCGACTAACTCTCTTTCCTATCGACTATCTTACTCGGTGCTTATGGTGGCATGTCATAATAATATTCATCCTAATCCAGTCCTTCCCTCAAGCCTTCTCTCGAGGACAGCAACTTCGAACTGAATGTGCATAACACGCTCCTTTGGATCCCTCCCAGCCGCTACGACATAACTCTACCTGAGCTCACCCCTCCAACACAGCCCTCCACCGCCAAACTCCAGCGTCTCACTCGACTACGGAAACGGGAAAGCCTCTGGCCCGGTACCAATCATTGCAAATTCAGACAATATATGTGGCAAGCTGCTTAGAAGCTAGTAACGCTGTCGACTTACACTCCAGACGTCAAATACAAGACGCAGAAGCCTAGCTCAACACACACCAATCCACACTGTTTTGTTACTACCTCTAAATAACCCTTTCTCTACCACGTCGTAGCCCGCAAGGGCTTCACCTGTCAAATTCTTTCCATTCAGAGCCCAGCGGCCGTCCAGAGCGGTTCGCTCTGGAGGACCTCATGTATCGGAGGCACGCTGGCGGGCACTTATCGAGTGGGGGACTACACCGTGGACTACTCGGGTCAGAACTCACAATCGGGACAGCAAAATCAACATCAGCAAGCATATGATACATCGGTTCATCAGCGTTCACAACACCAGCAGCCTCGGGCCTCTATTCACCATCCTGGAGGCCCGGTTGCTGGTATTCATGGTACTCCCGACCCGCATCACGGAAACCCTCATGTTCAGCACGCAACAATGGCTCAACACCATCAACATCCATCACCGCAGATGGTAATGGATCCCTCTCATCTAGGGCACCATCGTCTTGGGCCGCCACAGTTTGGAGCTCCAGGCCAAGTTATGGCGCCCATGTATCAGACTCTCTCGACTCCAACACCACCAAACCACCCTCAGCATTCTCTACCTCCCTCTGGCTCTAAACGGCCGCGACCTAGTGATCTAGACCTATCTGTTGCAGGTATGACTGACTTGGAGCACTCGGACCTCAGTGGCATGCAACAAACACCTCTGGGAGCAGCATATGCTCACGTCGCTGCCGTCGCCGTGTCCCAGTCTCAGCACCAGCCTATCCATCACCATCACCATCTTCCCGACTCAGAACCACCCTCCAAGATGATGCGCCGCGATGACGGCCTAGGAGGAGCTCCAAGTGTTGTAGGACAAGTCGGAATGCCTGACCCAGCACCTCGTCCTCGAGGCCCAAAATTGAAGTTCACACCAGAAGACGACCAGCTGTTGATCGAACTGAAGGAAAATAAGAACTTGACATGGAAGCAAATTGCAGACTTTTTCCCGGGCCGATCTTCAGGAACACTGCAAGTTCGATACTGCACGAAGCTTAAAGCTAAAACGACGAATTGGACCGACGAAACGGTATGTTCATCTGCGTTCTCGCCCTCTCTAACTCTGGGCAAAGTGATTAAATATAGCATTCTAATCTTTTATTCCAGGACCAAAAGCTTCGAACTGCCCTCCAGGATTACGAGAACGAGAAATGGAGAATAGTCGCTAATAAAGTTGGCACTGGCTTTACTCCTGCAGCATGTCGAGAACGGGCTGAGCAACTAATGGTTGAGGACCCAGCAACTTTGGCGGCTTTGTCACAATCGTTATCACCAGCTGTAGCCTCAAACGCGGAGTCCGAGGAGCCGTTATACTCCCATCATCAGCTTCAATAATAAACAAGAATAATTATTACACCGAGGGGTTCACAATATAATCACGACGCATCAAAAACACCACATTCTCTTTTCAGCACGCTCTTTATTTCTTTTACGATCATTCGACTACGCCCAAACACATTCGCTTTTGCATTTAGCTACCTTCAGCCGATTTAATCTTCACCACGACAACTTTATCTTCGTCCGAACAGGCCTCCCTAGAGTTATCGATTTGAGCACACCGGTTCCAGCCCATGTAGTGCAGAACGCACCCACGACATGTTTCTTTCACCCCTGTATCAATTTGTTTTGTCCCGTGCTTACAAGCCGTTTCATTTTTACTTTTCGGAACTGGCTTTTTTTTGTCACGAATCCTTTTTTTAACATTAATCATACTTCGCTTCCCCTTTCCTTTCTCCAAAATTGTCTTGTATTCTATTGTTTTTGTCTCTGAACGTCTATGATCTCCTATGTCCTCACGAAAACTATAGACCTGGGAACCCCGGAAAAAGGAGAAAGAATTGTTTACATGTACCTAATATTCCCCATCCTTCAGTCAGGGGAAACAAACCATCCATCCAATCGCTTGGGGTATGTGGCTGATCACATTTTCTCGTCACTTATTACCCTTATATTATAACTATATTCAGCCTCTTAATTATTCATGTATGAGAGCAAAAGCAGGATCATCAGCGGAGTGGGTTTCCTTTTTTGGCGCAGTGTATTTTTCGGTTTTGCGTATGTAAAACGAAGGACAGAAACAGAAGCATACCTTGATGTTTCTTGATACCACAGGCAAAGGAAACGGGGATATGTAAGCACGGAGAAAGAGAGACAGGCTGGTTGGATCCTATTGAAGAACTTCAAAACGACTCTTGGGTTGTCATGATTCAGGCACACTTGGAAGAAGATGGCGCTAGATAATAGAAGAAGAAAGATCTGCTTGATCATCATCACAATCACGCCATGAGGCTCCCCTCGAACCGCAGAGTAGTGACGCTAGAAATATGAGAAAATGGAGCCCGTATCACTTCGACTCCGAACGCTCTGGTGCCCTATAACTGAAGCCTTGAAACAAGATATAACGCCCAAACTGCAAAGGTTCCCTCGGATCTGGCTCAAAACCCCTGTCTGCTTTGTCTCACCGGAATCGGTCTCCACAGTTGAGCTAGACGAAACGAAAGTGTTTATGCTTTGAATCCCTGCCACACTCCGCGCATCTCGTCCCCATGAGATTTCTGTATATAGGGGTGGCTGCGATCAATTATGATATAGGTGAGTAAATAAGGCGGGACCTTGCCACGTAGTTGGCTGCCCAGGTGCCTTTTACTCGCCACGGATACCGACTGGCGGGGATTAACCCTGAAGAACGCTGCCAGTGAGCGGATGGAGCCGATTAAACGGAGGGCAAAGGGCCGTTAGGTGTCATGTCACCTGTGGCTTTAAGGCGGTCGAGTTCATTCCGCTGGTGTCCTCGTGATGCCAATACCTTAACGGCAGGCTATATAACCGGAAGGGTACAGAAGGCCCGATCTTGGCTGGGATGGGTTGTGATGAGCGGCTGTTGGTGCTCGTCGTCTACTTGGGTTGAGAGAGAAGACCCGCATAGCTGTGGTTAACTTTTTGCATTTGCACCGCATGGGATGCGAGTCACGGCGCTAAATGATGGCACCGGGCGCTTCTGAGCTAGAGCTATGGAGAGCGATGATTTTTCATATGTGCGTGTGCATGCTGACTCCGTAGCGAGATGCGTGGTGTCTCACTGTGACGTGTTGGAGGTGAGCAGGCATGGATGCGACCGATGGATGTATGCGTGAGCGCGTTTTGGAAGAGACGCGTTGGGGCGGTCACACGACGCCAAGGTCAGTTATCTAACAGTTGAGATGAGGTGACACAATATGGAAGTTGCATAGTCTTCTGTATTAGGACGAGCCTATGCTCCGGGGTTGAGGTTGTGTCGAACGCCACGATTATCGAAGTCATTTCAAAGCTGAGCAGCGAAGAGCAGCAGCTGTGCCACGTCTCATCACAGCTGGCAAAACCACAGTACCTACATGTGGCAGAGCCGGGGAGTAGACAAGATTACCGCCGCTGAAACATGTCGAGGAAATCTCCGATGTGCTGCCTCTAAGCGAGGGATTGTGGCTGGCTGTTGTTGTTGACTTGATGTAGGTACTGCATAGTATCAAGAAGCAGACTGCCCGATATGTACAAAACTAGGTCTGAAACTGGCCTCAAGTCCCGGTTACTACACTGACGATGCGTGATAAACTTGGGGTATAACACACCCTTCTGGTCTTGGTCATGGATTTGTCAACCACCAGAGACCAAGACTTTTGACCATCCTAGGGCTATAACGGTCTGAGTTTTCAGGTAGCATCGGCCAGCAATGGAGAGGTTGGGTCGATGACGGGCGGCGTTTGGTGATGATGCATTGCAACGCTGTACTTGGTCAAGATGCCTGCATGTTTCTTTTTTGCCCCACGACAGAGATGGGCCTTAAAACGTTTGTTTCATCTGGTTGGCAGAGAATTTGTCGAGTCTGCTAGTGCGAGTTGATAGCCACCTGTCTTAAGCTATATAACGAGTGTTATAAGTTGGGGTGATTTGATAACCCTGGTAATCGAGACCGAGGAAGAAACAAACGCAGCCAAACAAAATGAAACGAAACACGCCACTTCGGGAATTCCCAGTCGGCTTGTTCAAATGAGACAGGACATATCCCCCAATACGGATGAGAGCCTTGTTAATTCATTATCTTGTCCTGGTTTCCCTTTGCAAGGATATAGACGTTGGTCCGAAGCCGATCATAACCCTGGTAAGCCGGACTGCCAGATGCCTCTTTGGACAACCCTCAATGGCCCATGCTCAGTCCAATGTGCGGAGGAGTTTGATTCACCACAACCGATGGTAGGGCACGTCCCCGGATCTCCAGTAGCCATGACTCTGTCATCGTTTTCCTGCATCTGTCCCGGAACCGTTGAAGCAGCTTCCGAGTTGATCCACATCAAGGGTTCTACCAGCCTCCACCAGCTCAACCAAGGTGTCATGGCCTGCAACGTCGAGTCCCGGGTCTAGGAAGGCTGCCATTTCTACTAGCCAGCCGTTGAAGTCCCTGATCTCGGTTGATCTGCCGGCGCGAACGTCTTGCAGCATGGAGCTTGTGTTTTCCCTTACTTTGTGACCCACTCGATAGATCATGTCCTTCAGCTGTGGATGAGAGAACCTTTCATGCAAGCCCTTAGGGGAGAGATCAATGGTAGTCTCGGGCTCTACTGTTAGGCGTCCTTCCTGCCGTCCAATGATCTCTGCGCTGCTCTCATGAGCTATCAGAAGTTGGAGCACTTGGCTTGCCTCGCTTAGAAGCTGGTCAATGACTCGTGCAAGGACTCCATCTGTTTCGACAAATAGGGCTCCATTTTTACAGCCTAGAATAGCTGTCAAAGGGTTGATGACTGCGTTGACAACCAGCTTTTCCAATTGCAATATCCAAAGCTCTCCTCTCGGTACTAATTTAGCATCCAAGTATGGGGCTTCAAGCATTTGCTTGATCAAGTAAGCTGTTTGCCCGACTGATATCGAGTTTGGGAGAACTGCTCCCACAACTATATCAGCTTGGGACGCATGGAGACTTTTGAAAGTTCCCTGGGATGTTACTCCGTGTGTTGTGACGCAAGCTAAAAAGTTAGGTTCGTGGCTGCTGTGATAGCGATGTGACACGTAAGATGATCCATGTGGTGGCCATAATTTGGACATTCCGTTTTGCGCGAATAGGACAGTGCTGTTTCGGTCAAGATATCCTCGAACTCGGTCAGCTTGGGGCAAGGCGGCCGAAGCCTTTGTCAGAATGACGAGATTCTTTAGCTTCTCACCCTCAGCAACTTCCCTCACTGGGCCAACATCTGGCTCAGTCTCTGTCCACCACTCAATGTCGAAGTCTTTGTTCTTCTCAAACTTGCCCTGGCGCATTATTTCGATGCCGTCACTCTCGATCCACCGTTCCAAGAGTTCTTTCCTGTGCACAACTAGTGTAATCGGAGGCCTGTCAGGCGCTTGAGCTAGAGAACTTGCGAAGAGACGACCAAGGTTACCAACTCCCAAGACATAAATGCGCTTGTCAGAGTCGCCGGAAGCACACGATGTTGTAGTGTCAGAACCATCATATGAGGCAAGATTGGAGAGATTCCAGGCAAATAATGTAGGAGTTGGTCTTGAATCGCTGCAGCATACTTCTAGCCAGGAAGGTCTTTGGGAATACATCCTGATTGATGGGATAGGCCGAATTGGACGTCGACAGGCAATGATTTTGAGGTGGCGAGACTGGTTCAACTTGGAAATGATTGACCGCATTGCTGAAAAGACGGATCTGGAAAGCTAATTGTATTATATGAGAGCTGGTGGCGCAAACAGTTCCAGAAAGATGGAGCTTTCGTCAGTCGATTGAATGCGCTACATGTGTCGTACGTTCTTAATGGAGACAGTCAATTGGTAGGACCCAATTCTGAGAGAATGATTGGACCGATAGCATCATAATACTATCCATAGAGTCTCAATGGGCGGAAGATATAAAGAATGATGACATATCGTGGCTCAATTACTTGACTTGCACTTCGAATGAAGTTGAAAATGAAGAAGGTGGTGATCTGAGCCCAATGCTGGGGCAGTGGAGTTGCTCATACAGTGCAGAGTATCGTACTAAAGACTCGCACTGTCGGAAAGTAATTGATCAGAACTTGAGACATGATACGTGATGCATCCTGGGCTGCTCTCGGTAGATATTACCAGTAAACTTTGTGGTTAAGCGATAGGTTAGTGTCAACCAGTAAATAGAAACAAGGTATTGCTGTTTTCTACTTTTAATCAAAAATTACTGTATCTTATTCCACGAATCGGTAACCTGTACCACAGCGACATGAATTCAAGAAGCGAGAATGCCGGTGAGATAGTCTCAAGGGATTAAATTTCATGTTTTCCTCTCACAAATATGGCAGATCCCACACTGCCAATGATATTGTAACTAGCAGGTAGGCAGATATGTATGTAGGTATTACTGGTCATGCAAGCACTCAAGTGAGAGCGTTGTACAAAGTGGTTTCCTAATAAGAAGACCCGCCTGGTGCCTGGATTCCAGTGCGCACCAATAAGCGCATGCTACTCATGCTTAGCACGCCCTTCAGCCTACCTAACTTTAGACTCATCTTTCATCCTCACTTCCATCCTCTACGTCATTATAATCAATTCTTCGCCAACAAGGCAATAATTCAATTTCTCCAACTGTTTAAGGGTGTACGAAATACTCGAAAAAGACCCTTGACCTTTCTTGCTTTGTTCAAAAAGTGCCCATACAGCGCAACGTCATCACTTCAAATACAGGGTAACTTTGATTCACGCACATTTTCAACTCCGTGTCGAGACTCGACATTTTCAAGCCAGTTCTCACTTTTACTGAGTCACAGGCGATGATGATTCACTAGGACTAACTCACCATAAACCTGCTCACTTCTTTAAGTCAAGCGCACACTCCACTCCTCACTCTCATCTTACCCGAGAGTACGATAAGCGCTCCATCGTGACTTGCTTAACCAGCGCACCCTTCGCCATGGCATCAGAAGAAGTGAGCTCGGAAAACCAGGAGGTTGACAAAGAAGCACTTCTTGATCGAATGGTTGCTGCCGCACAGCAGAGTGCTTCACAAGATGACGGCGAGGAAGACCGGCCGAATACTGAAGGTCTCAACGAAGAAGATGCGCTACGCAATTTGACGGGTACTGTCAGGGATCAAAATGATTTGGAACGCGATATCACACTCCAAGCCAATGCTGCATTGAATGAAGCCGAGGATAAAAAGGATCAGAACCGTATTGAAAAATTACAAACCACCAAGCATCGGCTTCAGCTTCAACTGGACAAGGAGAAGAAGCGCCTGGAAAGAGTCGCTACCAACGCCTACCAGTCTCGAAATGCCCAAAAAGAAATTGCAAAGCTGGAAGAAGAGATTCGACAAATTAGCAACGATGTCTCGGATTTCCAAGCACGAATAAAGAAGCGCCACGAAGACACCCCCGTAGAAGATTCCAACAAATCCAAGTCCGCGAGACTTCCAGGTGAGAGTCATCGCGAGTTTTTGATTCGAACGGGGAAGATTACGCCGTTTGCCAAAATTGGAGGACCGCGACCTGCAGGAATTCAGGGCCAACTCGCCGAGACAATTCTGGACGCAGAAGAAGAGGCAGCGGCTGAACAACTTGGGGGAGAGCTTGAGGGACCTGCTTCTCACCAACGACTTCGCCGACCAGGATTTGCTGATGAGCTCGAATCGGAACCCGAGCCGACCCGACCGGTGCCGGCTGTCGAGACCGAGTTTTCGTTAAGACCCAGGAAAAAGCGCCGTGTTCAAAAGGACCACAGCCCATCTGCAGATTTTGAGCCCGAGGCTTCTGGTTCTGAGTCTCACGACGACGACGTCTGGCAGCAAGGGAATGAGGATGATCTTATCAGAGAGCAGCGCCGTCAGACCAAGGCTAAGGCCAAGGCTGCTGAACAAGAACAGATCGATCTCAGTAAGATCGATGATGGCAACGAAGCACATTTCAGGACAAGGCTGAACGATTGGATGGCCCGTAGAAGTCGCGCAAGAAAGGCACGGAGGCAAACAGCCGAGGTACCTGCTGATGCCGAAGACGGTGACGAAGATGAGGAAGAATGGTTCAAACCTGCACCTGACTTTCCCGATTATGATTTTGGTGATGATCTGAAACTTCCTGGAGATATACACCCATCTCTTTTCGGATACCAGAAAACAGGTGTGCAATGGCTTGCTGAACTTTACAAACAAAACGTTGGAGGTATTATTGGTGACGAGATGGGTTTGGGAAAGACTGTACAGCTGATTGCCTTCATCGCGGCTCTTCATTACAGCAAGAAGCTGCATCGTCCTGTCATTGTTGTTGCTCCTGCTACACTTCTACGACAATGGGTAAGCGAGTTTCATCGCTGGTGGCCACCACTTCGTGTGTCTATCTTGCATGCGTCTGGCAGCGGTATGATGAACCCAAAGTTCGAGGATGAATACGATCTTGATCATTACCAGCCTCTTGCTACCAAATCCGAAAAGGCCGCCAGGAAAATCGTGAATGGGGTTGTCAAGAGTGGCCATGTATTGGTTACGACGTACACTGGACTTCAGACATACGCAGAGACTTTGCTCCCAGTTCAATGGGACTATGCGGTTTTGGATGAAGGACACAAGATTCGAAACCCGAACGCCGAGATTACCGTCACCTGTAAGGAGCTCAACACGCCAAACCGTGTTATCCTCTCTGGAACACCTGTTCAGAACAACCTGACAGAACTGTGGTCTCTCTTCGACTTCATTTACCCCATGCGCTTGGGGACACTCGTCAATTTCAGAGCTCAATTTGAGATCCCTATTCGTCAAGGTGGCTATGCAAACGCGTCCAATTTGCAGGTCATGACAGCAGAGAAATGTGCAGAAGCCCTGAAAGATACCATCGGAGAATATTTGCTTCAGAGGTTAAAGGTAGATGTTGCTGCTGACCTTCCTGAAAAGACTGAGCAGGTTTTGTTCTGCAAATTGACTGATGGCCAACATAAGGCATACGAGACCTTCATCCGGTCTGATGAGGTTTCGGCCATCTTGAATCGAAGACGACAATCCCTCTACGGCATTGATATCCTGCGCAAGATTTGCAACCACCCTGATTTGCTAGACAAGAATTTAGGAAAGAAGGCTGGCTATGACTTTGGGAACCCTAAGCTTTCTGCAAAATTGCAGCTGACAAAAGACCTATTGCAAAAGGTCATGATCCCCAACGGACACAAAACGCTTCTCTTCTCGCAAGGTAAACAAATGCTTAATATTATCGAGAAGTGTATTAGTGAATGCGGAATCTCTTATGTTCGAATGGATGGAGAGACACCCGTGGATCAGCGTCAACCAATGATTGACAGATTCAACGAAAGTCCAGATATCCATGTGTTTCTCATGACAACTCGCACAGGAGGACTGGGAACAAACCTTACGGGTGCCGATCGAATCATCATTTTTGACCCAGACTGGAACCCTTCAACAGACCTGCAAGCTAGAGAAAGAGCATGGAGACTTGGCCAGAAGAAGCCAGTAAAAATTTACCGACTCATGACTGAGGGAACCATCGAAGAAAAAATCTACCATCGCCAAATTTTCAAGCAGTTCATGACGAACAAAGTCCTGAAGGATCCAAAGCAGCGTAGCAGTTATGATCTGTCTGACCTCTATGATCTTTTCAGTTATAACACAGGAGCAGACGCAAGTGCCAGTCGCAGCGAAGTCTTCAAGAAGGCAGAAGTGGAATTGGTCAGTGGCAATGGCGATGGTTCTGTAAAGCAAACTTCGCATCCCACCGATAATCTGGCGCGTGAAAACGATGCGGAGAGCAGAGAGCTTCAGCAGATGGGACTAGTGGCAGCTATGGAAGACTTCAAAGAAGACAAGTCTATCACCGATGAGAAGCGCATGCTGGAGGGTATCTTTTCTAAGTCGGTCAATAACGCATACGATCACGAAGCCATCGTCAATGGACCACAGAAAGCAAAGGCAGATATCTCCGTTCTACAACACGAGGCGAACCAAGTGGCCCGTCAAGCTGCAGCACACCTCCGACAAGCTGGTGCAGAGGCGCAGAGAGTTCCCATTGGCACTGTTACTTGGACTGGTGAGGTCGGGCAGGCTGGTCGCCCTGGTGCCAATCGCCGCCGTGGAGGGCCAAGCTCAGCAGGCATTATGAGCAACTTGGCGGACCGTCAAGGTCTCGATACAGGAAGCAGCAGGAGCTCTTGTTCTGGAACTCCTGGTGCTGACAAGAACTTGAAGTCGAAAGACTTTATAGATATGATCAAAACGTTCATCAACCGTCACAACGGTCGAGTTCCCAGCAAGATGTTGGTTGATCACTTCAATCCTTACTGCCCTGGTAAAAAGCAGAGCGACGAGTTCAAAGCAGCTCTGGATAAGGTTGCAGTACTCAATAAGACGGGAGGTGCAGGAAGAGGAATCTGGACATTGAAGCCGGGCGTAAAATAAGTCAATGAGGGACAACGCATTGTTTGGCGAGGAGTCCGGAAAGTATGAGGATCACTTATGCTGGACATAACTTCTTAGAAATGTGTCAATTGCTTTTAGATCATATCATAGACTGTTAACCGTGAGGCTGCAAGGTATCACATCATGGAACAAATCTGACAAGCAGGATGATTCATAGGCCTTCTTCGGGCGAATTCATAACTGTCTACTGCGTCCTAACCCATAACCTGACCAGGCTCTGCAGTGTAGACTGGAGACCAGGCGAAAAAGCCGTTCTCCTCGTGATTCTCAACGCCACAGAGAAACCAGATAGCGAAACTCCTGTCCGATCCAAGCCACCCAATTGCGAGTAGCTTAGAGACGACGACCACGGCGACCACCCTTTCTGCGGGTAGAGTCGGAAGGAGTAGGGGTAACGTCCTCAATTCGGCCGATCTTCATGCCAGCACGGGCAAGGGCACGGAGAGCAGACTGGGCACCGGGACCGGGGGTCTTGGTACCGTTACCTGGATGTGAATTAGCATGACTGTCATATGAGGGGCAGTCAATTCGACTTACCACCAGTGGCACGGATCTTGATGTGAAGAGCGTTGATGCCAAGCTCCTTGCAGCGGGCAGCGACGTCCTGAGCAGCCAACATGGCAGCGTAAGGGGAGGACTCGTCACGGTCGGCCTTGACCTTCATACCACCAGTAACACGGGTGATGGTCTCACGGCCACTGGAATCACCCAAGTTAGCCACATTGAACCATATGCAAATATTTCTCCTCCAAGCTCATTATCCTTATTCACGGGCTGACGAACCTCAGATCGGTGACGTGGACGAAGGTATCATTGAAGGAGGCGAAGATACGGGCAACGCCGAAGACCAGCTCGCCTGTTGCAACATTTTCATTAGTATATAATTTCTTTCATGATCGCTCGTGTCTCGTCTTTCGAAAAGGGTGTCGCATACCATCGCGAACGGAGGGGCCGAGGGAGATGTTCTCCTGGGGAGCGCGGGTGGTGGTCTTCTTGGGAGGCATTTTGAAAAAATGGGCGACTGCTGGTTACTTCGTCACTTGGCGGTTGAGAATGAGGATCTCCAAATATGCGCCGCACCAAAATTTCGGTGGACGAGGGGCCCGCCCGACCAGGCGGTGGGGCGTGGCAGAACAACACAATCCACTCAAACCCTACATTGGCCCCACTGGAAAATTGACCTGAAAATTTCTCTAGCAAAAAGGGAGCTCGTTCGTTTCTCCAACCTACGCTTCCGACCGACAACCACTAACCGACCCTTCCAACAGCCGTCGCCGACAAAATGGGTGCTACGTATGTGTTTTCTCCTTGAGGACGTGGACGATATGGGCAGTCGCTCTGGTTCTCGAGATTGGTTTTGCAGATTGCTGTAGTCCTCTCGCTGGAAAGTCACGATCTCTTTGATGAATCGTTGATCGCCAGCTCGATCTTTCTCGGGCTTCTCCCTCAATTGTCCTAGACTTGGAACATAGTTTAGGCATTGAGAGATGTTGCTTGGGGTGTTGGAGATGAAGATGAAAATTCTTCTTTCCTAAAATCATTATCGTCGAATTGCACTCGGTCGCTGAAATATGCACCACAAGTAATTCTTCGACTATCCTTCTTGAACTTAATGTTTGAGGCGTTGTTGGATGAGCGGCCAAGGAAAACACATCGACATTCATGTCATGGACTTCCCAGCTCACCGATCAAAATCATCTTTCGAGTCAGCCAAGCAGAGAATGCTGCATTGCAACAGTTCTCGCACCGGCGCTCTGTTCCATACCACACCTGTGGTATCGTGGACTGTGAGCTAATCTAATGTATAGCGTTCCTACCAACGACCAGATCATGGTCCCTGAGACCCTTCTCAAGAAGCGCAAGTCTCAGGAGAAGGCTCGCGCTGAGCGCACCGACGCCGTTGAGAAGAAGAAGGCCGTGAGTACCATCCCTCTTTTTCTTTGGCATTATGATGGAAAACATACATTCATCAACTAGACTTCGGTCGATGCTGTTGATAGTTAACCTTCTTTCGGGTCTGACATTGCCTGACTGAATCCAATCATTTCTTCATCAATTTGCAAGACATGGACTGACCAGTTTGAAATAGGCCAACAAGGAGAAGCGCCAGGTCATCTTCAAGCGTGCTGAGAAGTACGTCCAGGAGTACCGCGATGCTGAGCGTGAGAAGATCCGTCTTCACCGCGTTGCCAAGGCCGAGGACTCTGCCTACGTCCCCGCTGAGTCCAAGCTTATCTTCGTCGTCCGCATCAAGGGTATCAACAAGATGCCCCCTAAGCCCCGAAAGATCCTCCAGCTTCTCCGTCTCCTCCAGATCAACAACGGTGTCTTCGTCAAGGTCACCAAGGCCATCACTGAGATGCTCAAGGTTGTCGAGCCCTGGATCGCCTACGGTTACCCCAACCTGAAGTCCGTCAAGGAGCTTGTCTACAAGCGTGGTTACGGAAAGGTCAACAAGCAGCGTGTTGCCATCACTGACAACGCTATTGTTGAGGAGAACCTCGGCAAGTACGGTATCGTCTGTGTTGAGGATCTCATCCACGAGATCTACACCGTCGGTCCCAACTTCAAGCAGGCCTCTAACTTCCTCTGGCCCTTCAAGCTCTCCAACCCCACTGGTGGCTTCCGCCCCCGCAAGTTCAAGCACTTCATTGAGGGTGGTGACCTTGGCAACCGCGAGGAGGCTATCAACGCCCTTGTCCGCCAGATGAACTAAGCGGGTTGTTTTTTAAAAAGGCTTTTATGGGATCGGTCGTTAGGACCTAACGGATTCAAAAAAGATTTGCATTTGGCTGCTCGGCGTTCTTATCATGACAGGGATATGGCAATTGATACCGTGATGAATGACACCCGAGTTTTCAAAAAAATTCTTCCTGTGACACTTTGTGACGTGCATAAATGTTGCGTTAATTCTCACGTGGTTCGCTATTCTTGCCAATTGCAGGGGAGGGTATTAATAATCCCAATTATACATGTGGGGGAACCACTTTTAAACCTATGTATGTTTCTTCCAAGCGTTGGGTGCTCTACATCTTGATATCGAAGCTTGTACCGCACCCACAACTGCTGGTAGCAAGTGGGTTGTCGACAATCTTAAACTGCGATCCGATCAACTCCATTGTAAAGTCGACTTTACTGCCCTTGAGGAGGTCGAGAGATGGCTCGTCGAGAATGATCTTCGGGCCCTCTTCCGAGGTTGTGGCTGGGTCGGCGTCATCGGGGATGTATTGGAAAATCGTATCGTCTTCGTTGACAACGGATGACCATTCAGCGGCGTCTTTGGCTGGTAAAGTAACGAGACTCATGAGATATTGGAAGCCATGGCAACCGCCACTCTCAACCTGAATCCTTAAGGCGAGATATGGGTTGCCATCCTTTTCCATGATCTTGTTGAGACGCTTTTCAAGGTTAGCATTGCCTAAGCAGAGGGAACCTTGTTCAAGTTACCTTCGCAGCTCGTTCGGTAACCTCTAGCATCATCTCATTCCCATCTTCATCTTGTTGGGGGTTCAGTATAGCCCGTGTCTTTTGTCGTATAGCAGACGTCGAGAATTGCCTCGTTGGTGTTTGGCATGAATTGAGGTCCCATGATCGTCTCGGGTGAACATATGCCTTAGAGCGGGAAATAGCGATTTGAGGGGCTCTTATGCTGAATAACGGAGTGTATCGCGGAATCAGAAACTCGAGAGGTGTCGAAGACTGTGTCGTTGTTGAGTAGCTTCGTCCTGCGAGCTTAATAAATGATGTCGCGGTCGATTGCGCATTGGCGCAGTGAATTCGGGCCATAGTAAAAGCAATAATTTGTGAGAATTGAAATTGCTATGATGATGTTGGCGGTAAGTGAAATTACGTAGTATATGTTGCTGAGAAATCCATGTGGGAAGCCGTTTCCACTTGCGTCCCGGAGCTCGAAATTCTTCTGCGGACCGGAGACCGAGAGAACTTGGAGGGCAAGGCCGGCTCAACGACGGATAAGTCGCCGTTGTATTCCGAGAGCGATTTGCGTGGGGAGGAATTCTTCACATGACAACATTATGATATGCCACTAAGGTCAGCCTTTTCTTATCATGATATTGTCTGCCTAGATGTCTAATCCAGGCTCTGATATGTGGATTGACAGCCTTGTTGTTTAACGTATTGAAGTTCAGACTTGATACTCTGTACAATTTCTTTATTTGGAAGAGGGCACAGATAAAGGGTAACTGCAGAGACTTTTACATGGTCACAGATAACCATGCCCTAATATTTTTACCTGTCGTCTTCCATCCGATATCTATATTAAAATAACTTGCTCTTTGTTCTGAGAATCTCAACTTATAACTAACTCATGCTCATACATAACTTTGAAGATTGTGACTCATGTTCAGCCACTAACAAACTGTGGCTGTGGTCTCCCTGCTCGGTTGCCCCAGCCCCACCCTAACCATCCCACAATGAATTTTGTTTCTCTCCAATAACCCCGCGCACTGACTTGAGCCAGGCCAGCCCAACAGACAAGTTCTCAGTGTCAAAGAAATTGCCCAGCATGTCTCGATTTTTCCGCGGCGGCGACGACAGCTCTACCGACAGCTCCAGCGACGAGGAGGAGCTCTACTCCGAGGAGGAGGAGGAGGAGGAGCAGCAGGATTCCCAGGAGGAATCTTCCGAGGCCGATAGCGACGACTCGGATAGCGATGAGGAGGGTGGCCGAGGAATCAACAAGTTCTTGAAGGACGCATCCTCCGACAGCGAAGATAGCGACGACGAAGTACGAGCAAAAGTCAAGAGTGCCAAGGACAAGCGCCTAGATGAGTTGGAATCATCCATCAAGCAAATCGAGAACGGCCAAAAGAACGGAGACTGGACTCTCATCTCTGCCGGTATGATGAAAAGTCGAAATTTTGTCGAAATTTTAATACTGACCAAGATATCTAGAATATGAGAAACTCAACCGCCAGGTCGCCAAGCTGCCTGGCAGCCGACCCCCCAAGCCCTACATTCGTATCCTTGCTGAGCTCGAGGACTTCATGAACGAGTCCCTTGCTAAGCAGAAGGTCACCCCCAAGAAGATGAACGCCATCCAAGCCCGATCTCTCAACGCCGTCAAGCAAAAGGTCAAGAAGACCAACAAGGAATACCAGACCCAGATCGATGCCTACCGAGCGGATAAGGATGCCTACATGGAGTCATCCGACAACGAGCCCGTTGCCCCCGCTCCTAAGGCTAAGAAGGTTACTCTTCAGGTTGATGCCGCTCCCACTGAGGAGGGCGATGATGATGGTTTCGCTACTGTTGGCAAGGGTGGTCGCACACTCCAGTACACTCCTGAGAGCATTTTCAAGCACCTCCGAACCATCATGGAGTCTCGTGGAAAGAAGAACACCGACCGAACAGAGCAGATCAAGGTTATGGAGAAGCTCAACGAGATTGCAAACACCCCCTACCAGAAGATCCGTGTCCTCCTTACCCTTGTCTCTACTCGCTTCGATGTTGGCTCTGGTGGCGCCTCTGCCATGTCCCTCGAGAACTGGAAGGCTGCTGAGAAGGAGCTTTCAAGCCTTCTTCAAGTCCTCGAGGACAACCACGACTATGTTGTTGTTGAGAACGCTGAAGAGTGGGACGATGATGAGAAGCCTCCCACCCTGCAGGACGGTGAGAAGCACATCAAGGTTCCCGGCAGCATTGTCTCTTACATCGAGCGTCTTGATGACGAGCTCGTCCGCTCCCTCCAGAGCATTGACCCCCACACCTCTGAGTACATCGAGAGATTGCAAGATGAGGGTGCCCTCTACAACATTATCTTCCGTGGCCTCCTCTACTACGAGTACCTCCGAAAGGACGACTCTCTCGAGATTCCCCAAGATAGCGTGAACCGAATTGTTATGCGCCGTCTGGAACACGTCTACTTCAAGGTAATTTTCTTGTCCATTATGTTTGTTTCAGTAACTGACACGCCACAAGCCCGCCCAGGTTGTCAAGACCTTCGAGGAGAACTGCTGGAAGTCCGTTGGCGAGTCTGTCGAGTCCGTCATCACCCCCCGCGACCAGGCCCAGAACGCCGGCAACCTCGTCAACGTTCTCTGCAACTACCTCTTCAGCAACAGCGATGGTATTATCCGTGCCCGAGCTATGCTGTGCCAGGTTTACTTCCTTGCCCTCCACGGCGAGTACTACAAGGCTCGTGATATGATGTTGATGTCGCATCTTCAGGAGAACATCCCCAACTTCGACGTCCTGAGCCAGATCCTCTACAACCGAACTCTGGTCCAAGTTGGTCTCTGTGCTTTCCGCAAGGGTCTGGTCTATGAAGCCCAGAACACTCTCCAAGAGATCTGTGGCAGTGGTCGCCAGAAGGAGTTGCTCGCCCAGGGCGTCATGATGCAGCGTTACAACCAAGTGTCTCCCGAGCAGGAGCGTCTTGAGAAGCAGCGACAACTGCCCTTCCACATGCACATCAACCTCGAGCTCCTTGAGTGTGTGTACCTGACATGCAGCATGCTTCTCGAGATCCCCCTGCTGGCTCAGACTGGCTCATCTCCTGATGTCAAGAAGCGAGTTATCAGCAAGACCTACCGCCGCATGTTGGAGTACCACGAGAGACAAATCTTCACTGGCCCCCCTGAGAACACAAGAGACCATGTGATGCAAGCCTCCAAGGCCCTTGCCGCAGGTGAGTGGAAGAAGTCAATTGATTTCATCCACAGCATTAAGATCTGGGACCTCATGCCCAGCGCCGAGGAGATCAAGGCTATGCTCTCCAAGCAGATCCAAGAGGAGGGTCTGCGAACTTACCTCTTCACCTACGCCCCCTTCTACGACACTCTCTCCATCGAGACCCTCAGCGCCATGTTCGAGCTTGACTCGACCAAGGTTGCAGCTGTTATCAGCAAGATGATCAGCCACGAGGAGCTTGCTGCTTCTCTGGACCAAGTCACATCCACTGTCATCTTCCGCAAGGGTGTCGAGCTTAGCCGTCTCCAGTCTCTTGCTCTGGCACTATCAGACAAGGCCAGCGCGCTCATTGAGAGCAACGAGCGAACTCTGGAGCAAAAGACACAGGGAACCTCAAATGCATTTGAGCGACAAGGCGGCCGAGGCCGAGGAGGACAGAGGCGGGGTGGTGGCCAGGGCCGAGGAGGAGCCCGAGCAGGTGGCAACACTCAGCGACAAGCTGGTGGAACACAGTTCACAGGTGGTGCTCTGGGTGCGGCTGTCCGGGGTTAAGAATTGGAGAATGAAAGAGATGAGGCGTCTTAGTCGTTTGCATTTTGCATGGGATGGTTTCTTTTAATGAAAAGGGGCGAAGATGCGGAAGCACTCGCTACGTGTCACTAGGTTGAAACGGAATAAGGATACATAGAACTCGTCAACATTGAGCTTGTGATAGTGCTATGCTGTGAGAGGGTGACGGGACCGTATTGAGGCATCGCATTGCATTTCACTGCATTGCAGAACAATAGTTGGAAAAGCAGGTTAAAAGTACTGTAACGAATCTATGAGATCAAAGTTATTAAAGAACGATATGTGATGTGAAGATTTTTGAGAATGTTCGGCCAGATGGCTTGCACCATCCATCAATGATTATAAAAGGCTCAATAGGCCGTTTCCTTAACCCAGACCAGAGATATCCTTTACTTGCGTATACGGAAGAGATAGGAAAAACCCTGCCCTTCACATTATCCGACTTGTTCGATTAGTCGAATCTGGTAAGTAGGTGTTGAGATAGAGTCGGCTTTCTTGCCGGGTAAATAGTCGGGATACAAAGCCGATGTAAGCTCAGATAAGAAGTCATTCAACACGAAACAATACTGACAGGGCAGCTGGATAATATTAATACCTCTGCTCCACTCTACAAAGCTCATATTTCTCGCCATCAAACTCGGCCTTTGAAGTTGGAGGATGTGGACGAGCGCGCGGCGAGTCACGAAGAGGCGCTTGAATGACTAAGTTGGCGCGCGGATGAGACCGACTCCATCAGTCAGCGATTTCCAATCTCGTCAACTTTTTTCTTTGCGGATATGGGCGGCTTCTGAGTGGTCCAAAGAGTCCAAAGCCTGGGGACATCATGAGGTAGACTCTTCTATTTTTGTATTTTAGTGAGATTTTAAAAAGTCTTTGTTTTCCCTAGATTATTTCCCCTCAATAATGAGAGCGATTTGTCGGTTGCAACATTGTAAAAACGCTTCAGTATTCAAGAGCATCAACTCTCTAGCGTTGCCACTACGACTATCTCCGGTATCCTCTTTTCACCAGCCTATTTTCGCGAAATCGCATAGATCAACAGCTTTTTCAATATCTCGGCGATATTATCAGCAAGCCGTCATGTCTGAAGCGAAACCTCAAGAGACGGCAAACCCTGTCGAGAACGTTGAGACAAAGACAGAAGAGTTACCACCGTTGTCAGACCATGAGTTTAAAGTCTACAACAGAATGGCCGAACATATGAACTACTTTGTGAGATTCACTGAACAAGATCTGTATAATATGGCCTAACAATCTACAGCATGACAACTTTCGAAGATCATGGAATCTCATGTGGAACGCTTGTGAAAACAACCGACGACCTCAGAGCATGTCACTCAAACAGTTTATTATGGTTGGCATACAATTCGCAGAGCATCTCACTACACACCACAACATTGAGGAACAATACATCTTCCCCGTACTAGCCAAGAAAATGCCCGAATTCCGTGGAGGACGCGCTGAACTACTACGTCAGCACAAGCAGATCCATGCTGGTCTTGATCACTTCGAAGACTATCTCCAGAAGTGCAGAACTGGCGAAGAAGAGTTTGAACTAAGCGTCCTCAAGACCAAGATGGAGTCTTGGGGTGGAGTGTTGTGGAAGCATCTGGACCAAGAGGTTGAAACGCTTGGTGCGAATAATATGAGGAAGTACTGGAGTAAAGAAGAGATGATGAGGTTGCCCATGTGAGCGAGCGAATGACGAAGGCTATGAATGCACATATATATGACTTGTTATTTAGCTGTTACTCTATATACACATAAATCGCAGATACCTCCAAGCGCCCGTTTCTAAGTCCCTGTACCATATCTTGATGGAGGGATGGTATCAATGCCATGTCTCTAAATGCGAATTTCAATCTACTGGAAAACTGTTCGCAGTATCAGCAAGTTTATCTCCGATCCTTGTTTATATCATGCGCCTGTATATCCAGTAGCACAAATGCGAAGTGCAATACGTTCGGCAAACTCTGTGGTCAATCTCTAGCAGCCGGGAGTCTCGTATCTCCCTCTAAGCTGTCTGGCGCCACACGTTCTTCATCATCTTGGTAGCTGGCCATGTAGCAATAGCCGCAACCGCAATCTCGGGAATGAGGCCTTCCTCAAATCCCCAGTGAGCCGAGAGAGGCATCCAGGGAAGTGTTCCCAGGAACTCGGCCTTCCAGTTCGACCTCCACTCTTCCTCGACGACAACATCGCTGCTGGACGTCCTGCGCGCACGTTCAACCAGCAAACGTACGAGCTCGAGGGCGACCCAAACAGCCCAAGAGCGAGCAGCGATAAGGCCAAGTTTGTTGCTGAGCTTTTGTGACAGACCGGTGGCACCCTTGCAGGTCAGCCAGCAGGCACCTTCGCCGAAGTTGTAGACGAGGTTACAGATGATCTGCGCCGTCATAAAAGCGGTGTTGACTCGGTTGGGAGGAGGCACCTTTTGGCCATTTTCGTCGAGCGCCTTACCACGGAGACGTAGAACGAGATCTCTGGCTTCGAAATATGTACCGATTATACCCCAAAAACGGTTCATGGTGCGCCACTCGCCCATCATGTTAGTGAAGCCCTGGATGTACTTGGACAATGTCAGGGCCAGGGTCGCAAGGGGCGGCGCAGTCGCAGTGGAGAGTACGACAGATGTCGAAGGCGGTAACTTGAAGGCCAACTCGACAATCTTACGGGCCGAGTGGCGGAGAGCAGTCCGACCAAGAATGTCGAGAATAGCTCCGATCAGCCGAGCGGTATAAGTTGTGAAGAGGAGGACAGTGTCAGTGCCTCTGCGTGTCTGAATGACACGGTTGAGATGTTGGATGAAGTCATCGATGGCAGATGGTGAGTTGGCAAGTTTCGCAAGAAGACTAGATTTGGGTGTGGGTTTGATATTTTTACATGTGTTGTTGGTATTGGTGTTGGTGTTGAGGCTCTTTTCGATGGGCTCGGCCGGAAGTGCATCTGCGACAACAGGGTCCGCAGAGGGAATGACGATGACCTCGGCGGGGGACTCTAGAGCTACGGCAGTGGCTGTTTCTGTCATGGCGGCGGATGATTTGGGAACGAGAAGCTCACGGTGAGCATTGAAGAGAAGGAGAAAAATAAAGAATAAAAATAGAAGTCAAAAAACCTGGCAAATGAGCCACAAAATGTCGAGCGACAATATCCGGACAATGACAAGGTATGGTTCAGTTCCTAGGTTATTAGCGGTTCCAAGGGACGTGGGGACATGAATTTTTATCAATCAGTACCTACAGCAAGTACCTGCTCCTTGATCTTAGGTAGACCCGATTGATCGCAGAGGTGACCGAGGCCGAGGCCGCCGCAGGCAGGTGAAAGCTCCGCATCAAAGGACCCGTGCCTCGGCAGTTTACTGAATGTGATTCGTGCGTGTGCCCGAATAGCCACTCGGCCAGACAGGGATAATTAATAAACGCAAAGGGACAATATGAGGCTCGTCCGATTTCTATGGTGTCATATATTCACTATTAATGTTCTAAGAGGATACAGTATCATCCAAAGGAGGGAGGCCGCTATCGGAAATATCTCATCAAATCTCTTACATGGAGATCTACTGAGTACGAGATGGGACCTCCTATCTATCTTGAGTGGAACCAGATTAGGCAATTTTCTCCTGAACATCTGAGATCAAAACCTACAACAATTCAATACAGTTCCTAATCTTTAGACTGATCGGGTTCTTTATCCGTTGGTGAAGCACATGAAAGCCGAAGATGCAGCTACGGGTCAGCAGCCGACGTCAAACAACTGACACAACACAACACAACACAACACCAAAGTCACTGGATCAAAAGTGTCTTCCAATCATATTGCATCCTTCAAGTCAGATTTCTTTTAAACATGCAGTACAGTACAGTATTAAGCTAGCATCGGGAAGCTTTCCTTCTAAGAATGTCTGCCTTGATGCCTAACTGTCATACCAGGATTAATTGGCGGTCTACTTGTAACGTGACTTCGTGTCCTGCCCGCGTATCTTCATTTGGGTAATCGCGACGTCTTTTCATATCAGTCGCGTTGCTGCCTTGAGATTCATTTCTCTAACATGCCTCATTTTCTCTTTACTGGGTGTTATACGACGCAGATGGGTGGATCACTGAAGTCTCTAGGCGAGCTGAACTTCTAAAGGAGGGTTAGTGCCGACTGGTGCCTTATTGGCTTGACAAGGGACAACATTCAGCCTCAATTCAATAACTTTGGGATGGTCTATATAAGGCCATGCTCAAGTCTTTATCTCTAGCCAGGACTATCATTCCATCTTTGACACGCTTCAAAAGTACCATCAGAAGAATCAGAATGCCTGAAACTCAAGAAATCAAACTTCCTGGCTTCGGCCTCCCCGTCAACTATCACAGAGACACCTTCCCAGTCATCCTCGGTAGGGCGGAACAAGACTGGAAGGCTGCTACTTTGGCCGTTCGAGAAGTCTGCATGCTCAAATTCATGAACGATATCACCGATAAGCCTGAATGGTGGCTAAAAGTCAATAATGACGAGATTGTTGTCAAGTGGAAGAAGGAGGCCATGGAGATGCCATGGACAGACTTCGTAAAGAATGGTGATTTTTCTAAGGCCATGGCTGATTCTGTACATACTACTCAATTTCTCCTTACGGGCACTTCGCATTGCTAACACTTCACACCAGTGTATCATGGAATTGCGCAAAAAGGCAGAAATTTACGAAAAGACAGGTCTCATTCCTGTGATGGATTACAGCTCTACTGCTATCAAATCAGACACGTTGATCCCCCAGGAACTCCGTGAGGCTCTTATATCTGCCGTCGCACCCTTGGAGAACGTTCCGGATGAGCAAAAGGATTGGCACCCTGGAAGTGATGGTAAAGTCCTTGACATCGTTCACCCCTCTCTCTGGCCTCTTGTTTATAGCCGATCCCGCATCCTTGAGGGTGAGCGTATCAATCTTGAGGAGGCTCTGTCATATTGCGGAAAAGGCATCGCCATCCCTGAGGATACCAATCCTAACAGTGCATGGCCTGAAACGTCCTTCTCCAGGCGCTTCCAGTGGCTCCCTTGCGACGTCGACTTGACCGGCGAGCACCCTCGTATTGATAGCTACATCAACAATGTGCACCCTGTTAAACATGCTGCACTATACCCCGTCATCGAAAAGTTCATCGAAAAGTCACTTCCGGCTTGGGATATTGTCTACAGATGGCACGACAAACTTGAAGTTCAGCGAGTCGAAGTTGAAAGTGCCCGACCAGAATGCAGAGTTCCAGAGATCTGCGATAAACGATGGTGCGGTCCTGATTCACGGCCACTGGATGATGATGAACCTCCCCGTGAGGAGAATGAGGAACTCGACGAAGACTATGAAGAATCTGATCGGTTTAAACGTGATGATGCTTGGTTCAAAGCTACACATTACCCGGATCTTCCAGAGCCCAAGACAAAGCTGGAAAACCTCATCAAACTCACCCCCAACGATGTGAAGACTACTGGATTCTTTGGCAATGACGTGTCTCGTGTACAAGTCATTGTCAAGCTTGCCAACATCCATCTCACCCCTGAGAAGCCGACCTACGATGGTGGCTCGTGGCATGTTGAGGGCCAGTTAAATGAGCATATCTGCGCCACTGCACTCTACTATTACGACTGCGATAACATCACTGAATCTCATCTTGACTTCCGCACGCTTGCCAACCGAGAAGACCACATGATGGACTTGGACTACGAGCAAGGCGATTACGACGGCATCGAAAAAGTCCTTGCCATCAATGCTGCTGACGACATACTTCAAAACATTGGCAGCGTTGTTACGCGACAGGACAGAATGCTCTTCTTCCCCAACATCTATCAGCACCATGTTAGCCCCTTTGAGCTAGCTGATAAGACTCGGCCCGGTCACCGCAAGATTCTTGCTCTTTTCTTAGTCGACCCTAAGATTCCCATCATCTCAACTGCTAATGTTCCTCCTCAGCAGAAGCATTGGTGGGCCGAGAACTTGATCAAAGACAACCGTCTTGGCAGGTTGCCGCCAGAGTTGACGCATATGGTGGTTGACAACTTGGACTTCCCTATTGACTTGGAAGATGCTAAGAAGATCCGAAAAGAACTCATGGAGGAGAGAACTTCATTGCAGAGTAATATGAACGACAATCTCAAATATACAGAGTGGAATTTCTGCGAGCACTAGTCGCGACGCCAGCTATAGAAGACTGGGGGATACTTTATTGTAAAGCTCTCTTTCATCATAGGGGTTGAACATATCTTCCCCAGCTTGCCAGTGTTTAGTTAAGGAACCGAAATGTACTGAAACGATTTCCTTAAATTTGGTGTCCTGATATTTATTCTCCGTGCCCGTTTCTCTATGGTCCGCACACTGTCCTGGTATGACAAGAAGGCGACTGTTTGTAGCTGGCCATCCTATCGTCCAGTTGTCATTATGTATCTATTTAGACCATATAAAGCTTGTTGGAACCAATTATCAGAAGAGCTCTGAGTCTTACCTCAACTTATGTATAACTTTAGGTATTCCTTCATAGATGTTAGCCTCATATGTCTTACCTTGTCTCAAGAGATATTGACCATCCTTGGTATCAGGGAGGGCATTACGTCTGTTGTGCTGTACTGTGCAACCATAAATTTAAGGCCTCCTTATTTTTGTCTGAGTTGGGGGCCATTTTTCATGGATACGAGTTCAGTCTCGAGAAATATGTCCCGGATGGTGACAAATGGGGCCATGCTAGCTCTTGGTGTAAGACGGCTGAAACGTCGCCAAAGCGTACATTTTCTTTTTACTTTTCGAGTAGAACAAGCTGAAAGTTAATTGATTGGAGTGAGAGTCAAACTTGGGGTCGCCAGTATTTAATTCTTTGCTGAGAGCTGGGGGCCATCTTGAGAATGTGCTTCTTGAGCAAGCGGCCACGTCCCAGGGTTCTTCATCCAAGTGATATTATGCGCTGATCTGACGTTTCGAGCATAACAACCGAAGAATCGATCCAACCACCCAGAAGAGGACTGCCAGCATTAGGGAATAGGAGGTGAGCATTGCATTGCATATTTTGGTAGTCAAAAGGACCCGCACTTCTGTTCAGCTGCACGTCGTCTAGATTAGATATCGATGAGTGATTTCTAAAAGGTAAGGCGTGAGAACTGAAGGAAGAGGCCTTAGTAGAAAGTAATTGTACTTCAATGAAGATTCTTCTTATTAACTTCTGACTATCACGGACCTATGCTACACATGTCTCACGGATTATCCTTGTTCCTGATGCTCAAAGCCAATGGGTGATGTATATAGTTACTTAGGTCCCTGATAAACGAAATTGGCTACGCAGAACTATCTATATTCCCTGAGTCTACACAGCAGTAATATTCGGCCAATAAGTAAGTAGGTAGTTCGTTGTTTCCATAACTTTGTATCAACCTTAAAAGGCTTAAATCACAACCAATTTTGCTCCAACCAAAATTGTTCAATAAAGACCAAGGTTCCCTCCTGTACCGCCCATTGCATTGCTTGTATTATCACTCATACTCGTCACTAACCGCCAAATGAAGCCTCTTAGCAATACGTTTGTTGTCTGGGCTGTAAGAATTTAGACTCGAGAGTGGATGTTGTTACCAGGTTCATTCACTCCACCTGCGCAGGATCAGACCAGAACCGGTAAGCTTAAAATGCGGCTGGCGTTGAGATCCTGGACAACATGCAGACCAGTCAGGCAATATAAACGGCAAATCCGAAAATCAAGGAATGTTTATTACATCTAATAGGTGTTTGACCCTTGGATAAGTATTGCCAGGGTATCTTAGCAAAATGGTACTTTTATAATTCCAGGGCTGAGGGTGGATCTCGCCCAACTGGGCTGAACTGTGGTGTTGCATCAGAGTACAGCAACTGTATATACCCATTACCTCCTGACTGACATTCTCTGGCTGAATTTCTTTTCTGGGCTTGAGCTCTGATATCCTTCCATTCATCTTGTACTGCAGCTGTAGTTGTTTACATTATCTTGAAAAGGCTCCGAGATTACTCCCGAGCCTTCATTCGTTACCGTTGAGGAGTGATATCAACCATTGGAAACTCAGCATCTATCTCATCAACTTCCTAGACCACTCGATCTCACGAAGGCACTGTATTCAAACTCGATACAAACCCGAACCGTTGTCATGGACAGGCTCAACAAGCTCATCGCCAGGCCGACGCCTCCCCCGGTCACCAGGACTCTTAAACGACGAGCAGCAACCAGCACTCCAACAGCAAACGATAATCCCGCCATAACCATTGCTCCCGATGCTATTTGCGGATATATTTCAGAGAAACTTGGAGCCAGCAGAGTCTGCCCTAAATCAGGGGATCACTGCCTCATGTTCCCGCCCGTACCATCAGAAGGGTTCGCCCAAGGTGGTATTATGTGCTGTAACGAGGATGGGGGGCCTTGTGCGTACCAGTCATCGTGCATCAACTCAGAAGATTACTTCCAATCAAGTAAATGCGACGATGGCTGTGCGGTTGACAACTTCATTCTGAAATGGTAGCTCAACGCTCTCAGATGTCATATTGATAGCCACCAAACTGACGAATATCATAGCACGGACTCCAAGAAACCATTCTGTAACACTGTATCATGGAAAGGCAGCACCTTTGACTACTGGTGTAATGACAGAGACATCTCCACGGCACAAAGTGCCGCTCTCACCTACGATGGCGAAGACATAAAGGACCGAGGCTTGAAGACACTCGACGAGGAAAAGTACAACTCGATCGTATCCGAAATGTCTGCAGCGCAGGCTGCATCTGAGTCTGCTGCTACTGCTTCCGCTTCCGCTACCGAGACCAGTAGCGACGACAGTGACAGTGGCAGCTCAAAAACTAATGTAGGCGCAATTGCTGGTGGAACAGTTGGCGGTGTCGCAGCGCTTGCTCTCCTGGGCGTAGCAATCTTCTTCTTCCTTCGTCGAAAGAAGAAGCAGGACAAAACTTCGAATCCTCCAGCTTACCAACAAGCACCTGCGGCCGACCCCAAGGCCCCTTGGCCACCTGGTCAGCAGCAGCAGGGTGCTCCATACTACTACGATCCCAACACACCTTCGACAGCCTACACCAGCCCTAACCCCGTTTATGCTCAGGGTGGTGGTTATTACGCAACTGAACAGCAAAAGCCTGCTATTCACGAGGCTGGTGGTGACGCCATCGAGAACAAACCTCAGGAGCTTGCGGATACTGGTGGTAAAAAGGAGCCTGCGGAGCTTGCTTAAGCGGTTGAATTGGGCGTTGTTGAGTTTCTGGGGGGGTCGTTCTGATATTGAGTTAACAGTTACCATATTAATACTGTAAATATACGCTTCCTTATTAATCATTAATCTTGACTCGACTATCAATTTTTGGATTTGTAGAACTTGAAACGACTCGATCCACTATCAAGGCTGAGTACAACCACGAGCCTTGATATTTGTTGTATGGAAGACGGTTGAACGTCACCACAAGCAATTATATCATAGGGACTCCATAATAAATCATCACAATTTTTTTTAAAATTTTTTTGGATATGACAAAGCAGGTGGATTTGAATCGAGATAAATTTCTGTGATGTTGATTTCGATGCCCCATTTGTTTGCCAACTACGTCATGGCCTGATCAAACTCTATTATTTTGACATGCGATGAATCCAGCCAAACCAAATCAAGCCAAACAAGCCAAAACGAAACAAACAAACCAAGCCCAACACATGCACGCGCCATTAATACGACTCATCAACTTAGCGGGTCTTGTCTATATCGGATATCAAATCATACTCTACTATAGACTTCAGCTTCAGCCTCAAATCATGGCCGACAAATGGACCTTCAAAGCTCAATCAGGCGTTTTTGTCGAACTCGCTGACATCGCCCATGAATACCCCGGAGAAAAAGTCACGACACAACCGAACCTCGGCCTCATACCAGATCAGAAATACCCTTCAGATGATCCAGAGGCTCCAGATCAGCGAGATTGGGTTCGTCTCGCTGCCTATGTGAGGTGGCTCAATGAGAACAGTTCCAACAATGTCTCATACAAGGTTCTATATCTCACGCGGCATGGTCTTGGAGTGCACAATAAGATGCACGCTCAAGTAGGCTCTGAAGCGTGGAATGTATACATTCCCTTCTCAGCTATTATTTGATCATTCGCTAACACTAAGCAGACTAAAGTCTCCTTTCAGAATGGCGACGAAAAAGAAACATGGTTTGATGCCTTTCTCACCGAAGTCGGTGAGAAGCAAGCTCAAGAACTCAACTCCTTCTGGTCCGATCTCATCGACTCACAAGGTGCTCCACTTCCCAAGATCTTTTACACGAGTCCTCTAGCGCGATGTCTTCAAACTACAGACATTGTCTTCTCTTCACTCATGGCTTCCCAAACACCACCCATGCAACCGATAGTCAAAGAACTTCTCAGAGAGAGAATCACCCGCCACACCTGCGACTACAGAAGAACCCGCACTTGGATAGCCGAGAACTACCCCAGCTACAAAATCGAAGATGAATTTGTGGAGGAGGATGAGTTTACCAATAGAGTTGAGCCAGAGACTGATGAGGAGCATGTTGTGCGGAAACAGCGAGCTCTTGAAGACGTTTTTAACGAATCGACAAAGGATGACGACTTCTTATCACTGACGGTTCATTCATATGCAATTCGAGCAATTCAGGGCGCTGTGGGAGGAAGTGTTTGTCGCACACGGGAAGGCACAAGTATTGCGATGCTTGTAAGGGGCGAGAGAGATGGTGAGGCAGACGGTACCGGGCTGGATATGAATGATTATGTGTCAGCAGATCCTGAGGCTGTGAGCTCATTGAGAAGATTCTCCATGTGATGGGAGAGGACGGGATGTAGCGATAATATTTAGAAATAGACAAATGACAAGAGACGGCAATTTTAGCAAGTATCAAAGCCTCTACTATCTCCAACGCCGCAGTATAATTGCTAGATTTGTGAGTAATGAGCTCCTGTATGTGGTACCGAACCCAGCTATATTACAGAAGTTGCAGCTGGCCACAGCCGATGGCGTGTATATGAGGAATAAATGTTATTGTAAAAAGAATTAAAGATTAAAGTGTGCCACATCAATGGCATCTGTAACTATGATACATCCAGTCTCTCTTGCGCTATCTCATGAATCCAAAACGCCGTCTTTCGACTCGCTATTTTTGCGTAACAACAAACTATCCAAAGTGACCAGAGGAAGCATACGTGGTCTTTAACTCGGCGAGAGCTATCCTTTACCAAAACTTGAAAGGAGTACTCCACGTCTTCCAGGGGCCACGTCTGGTGGGAATCTTGTCCGCAGGAGTTGAGATCGTATAACCATCGTCAATGTCCTTGGAAATACTCTTGGAAGTCCATGAGTTGTCGTCACTCTGGAGCCACTTGTTGAATTGGCTCTGATCCTTGTGGCGATAAGAGCCCATGGGCTGAGGAAGAACCTTTGTGCATTCAGTGAGGCTGTTAATGTTGTTAACACCCAACAGACTGAGACGGATATAGGCACGGGCGTAGTCCTAGAAGGGTCAGTAAGGTTTTGACAGTAGAGTATTGGTTGATGGGACTTACCTGGTTCCAGGCGGCCTGGCCAGAGCTGCCGCTGGCAAAAGCCTGGAAGGCAGGCTGGGTGATAGGGTGGTTCGCGAGGGCGACATCGCTGGCGAACTTGTAAACACGTGGGGGAGCATTTTGGTCAAGAGTTTGCTGATAGAAGAGAATGTCCCAGACACCAGGGGTGCTGTCCTGGGGATCACCAGCACGCTGAGGATCGACGTAGTGCTGTTGAGAGGTTGTGTGCGCACCAATGAGGGCAACAAGATCGTCAGGACCAATAGTCTTATCCTTGAAGAGGTTGATCAGGGTCAGAGCATCAGAGCTTACTGAAGGCAGAAGGCCTTGGGGGTTGGGATTACTGTTGTCCTTGCGGCCAACAAAAGAGCGCACTCGGGGACCCAGAGGGCATGTGACAGCAGCAATGGCAGAGCCCATTTGGATCAAATCAGCCATAGTGACCTGGGTGAAGCCATACTGAGTGTGGTACTTGTCGTAGATGGTCTGGTAGTAGTCTCCAATCTGTTGGAGGCCCAAGTTCTCGCTGCGGCTCAGCTCGTTCGAGAGGATAATGGATCCATCAGCACCGCCTCCTTGGGACGCAGTCTTCAGAGACCAAGTACCGGCATCATGGAAACCAATGCGAACGGCATAGCGGGCCCATCTTGTGCAACGGCCAGCATCGCCTTGGAATTGCTGCTGAAGCTCATTGGAGATGTACTGCCAAACGCAGCAGGTATCGCGCTTGCAGCGTTGGGAGTTCATAGAAGGGCAGCCAATGTAGCGCTCGCCGCTGGTGGGGTTACCATTTCCTTGGAGGATCTTCTTGATATCACTTCCGACTGTAGTGAGAGAGCTGTCACTAATGGTGACAAGATCACCAATGAGGGAGTGGGCATCAAAGCTGTCGCCAGACCAGCCACTGCCACTACCGCTTCCACTACCGCTTCCACTACCACTGCCACTTCCACCACCCCCATTGCTCTGGCCAGGCCATGAGCTTGAACCGGAGCCTGAACCTGAACTTGAGCCCGAACCGCCGCCATTGCCTGACCAGGAGCTTGAACCTCCTCCATTGCCAGGCGTTGGGGGAGCAGCACCACCGTTGCCTGGTCCTCCCCAAGGGTTCGGGGGACCACCTTGTCCAGGCGCTGGGGGAGTAGCACCACCATTACCTGGTCCTCCCCAAGGGTTCGGGGGACCACCT
>JAALXK010000331.1:0-17442 GCA_012977745.1 Fusarium anguioides | reverse complement strand
TATACTGATTCAATTTATTATTAATATAATAAACTCTTTAGAATTACCAAATTCTTTCTTGTTTAATTAAATGATTAAGTTCTTAAAATAATTAATTCATTAAGTCAATGCATATAATAAATTTATCTAAAGGGGAAAACTCAGGATGTTTTGCATTACTACCCTATACTGATATTTGATAGGTGTAGATATAAAGATACTTCTGGGTAATGGTAAAGTTAGTATAAAACGTAAGTAGGTTTTATCGCACTCTAACGAGTCACTCGCCCTAGCATCGGTAAGTAACTTGTAACACTTTTTTCAATCATGTCGCACTACCAACATGATCCTCCTTGATAGGCTCTTTATTTCATTCCAAGCAAAATGTTTATGTCACCTAATAGTGTCAGGCAAACAGTAAACACCACAACGACAGGAATGGTGAGGCTCTTGGCCATCGCGTCAAAGAGCTGCCGCAAATCCTTGCCAGCTAAGAGGCGGTGGCCAACCTGTCCAAAAATGGTATGCTATGCGGGTCGGCACGTATCCTCACTGTTCAGCCCATACTTTCACGACCCACGAGTAACCAACAGCTCGCTTGTACATGTAGCTACCCCGCGCGACCCACGTCCCGATCGAGAATCCAAGCTGGCACCTTCTGGGATTCACACAGCGAAATTAATAAATGATGGTAGGCTTAAGGTATATGCAGTCCTGCTTTCCTCATTGCTATTGACGAAGGTATACAGGGATTTCTTCTAATCGTCCACTATCAACGCGCCCAATGTAGCTTAATAAAGGACATGGGATCGCGATTCTTTCCATAAAACAGACAAGAAATGATGGACAGAATACATAAACCCAATCTGTAGCACTGCAGCTGAACACACCAGCCTGCGTGTCACATCCACATTGGCTTATTCTAGCTAAGCAAGATTTGTGGTATGTAGTTGAGCAGAAACGTCATCACTACCGCGATCAGGCGTTTCAGTTTCAAGACTTGTCATTGTTTGCTATCTGTCGTGTGTAAGATCTATTTCTAATAGCAACACATCCATCAATCATATAAGAAAAAGGTGTTGACTACGAGAAGGCCGATAAACCTACAGTGAGAATTAAATCATACTTTGAATATGTCAATAGCAGCATTCATGCCATCGGACGCAGATAAGCTTGGCCTCTATTTCATTAATGTTCTGCAGCCAATGGCTTTATCTTTAGTAGGTAAGTTCTATCTAAGATCTTGATCAAAACAGCGACGGACAGGGAGATGGAAATCAAGGTCGGCCATAACCCCCGCGCGACCTGCGCGCAACCAACTCTCATTCTTAGCCAATGAGCACCAGCCAACAAAATGGTAGGCCTCCCCTAGCGTAGAATATTTTACATCTGACCAACAATGCGAGCTGTCATACGAGCAAGAAACCAATCCCCACTTATTCTTATGGTGCCTCGTTGGTCGAGCTGGGCTGCAGGAAATGGCCCACCAACTTGATGCTTGACTTATGCCGGTTTGGGGCTTGTCTCAGATTGTGACTTTGAATTCCATACTAGACTGGGATGGATTGGTGTACGACAATCTATCGGCAGAGAAGATACCTGATGAAGTATAAAGCTCACATCTCATGGTTCAGCTCCGATGGAAACTAGTCCACTAAACACACTCTTCACTTTTCACAATCGCGGCACTTTAGTTCATGAACAATTTTCAATACTTTCCCCAGGTTCAGGACGAGTTCACGGAACTTGATTCCGTGAACTCGGACTATCTTCAAAATAGTGAGCACAAAATTGAGTTACACTGTACTGAGAAACGTCGCAAGCCAATTCGCTGACAGTACATTCTCTCAAATTATAGTTTTCCCCGCAGATTTCGTAGACCCATCCGCGGTACAACCGCAACGGCATATCGATCAATGGTTCGACTTGGAACCTTTCACGAACGAATACGCTTCTCTTTCTTCTTTCAAGGACCAAACTGACATGCTCGATTTGAGCATGGAATCCAACCCTCGGGCCGCCGGCGATCTTTCCACTGTTGATTTCTCACCACTGATAATAGAGATGGATTTAGAGCTCTATCACCTTCGTCTCACTCTTTTTGATGATGAAGCTTTTTCAAACCCACTTGCTGACCTTTCGGGAACCCCAAGAGAGATGAATTCGGGAGATGTATCACTTTCTGGTTCACTGGATCTCAACTTCACTCTGTAGAGCAGAGATCCCATGTACAGCCAGACAAATGATTTCATCCCTGATACACTTTCTGTGTTTCCTGAAAGCGAAGCGACCCAAATACCGTCATTTTGCGATAGTTCTTCTAATTTCGACTATTCCCCTTCCAATGCATCCTTAGGTGAAAGTTCAAGCACGGAGATGGTGGATGATCAAAAGTTCAAAAAGTATCCTGCTACCCGTTTGAAAAAGAACGAATTTGTAGAGAATGGAAAATTTCTCTGCAATAACGCGGACTGCCAAAAGACCTTTGACAAAAACAAGGAAAGGAAGTAAGCCTCCGCAAAATTCTTCTGTTTTTATTTGTTCTTGACACTTACCAACTTTGAAAGTGACCATCTTCGAAAACATGAAAAACCATATCATTGCTCCTGGACTGGCTGTCAATTCAAGAACGCGGAGAAGAAAGATGTAATTCGACATTATAACACTCATTTATCGCAAGAGACTATGCAATGCTGGATATGTGGTGAGACTGTCAAAAGATCAGATAACCTGAAGAGGCATGTAGAAGAAACTCACGAGGGAAAGAAGAGAATTAGGAAGTCTTAGTTACATACTTTCGTTCACAACACGCACTGAGTAACCATATACCGATGTCGTCCAAAAGTCCATCCCTTGCAGTCATTGACAGATTAATCCTCTACCCATAGAGCTACATTATGTGCTAACTTGAGAACATAATTTCATCTCTTCATCATAGTTTTTCCAATCAAGCTAGTATCACAAAGGTACACCTCCATCAGATTCCTCATCGTTATCTCCAAGCCCATCACTAATCTCATCATCATTGAGATGTTCAAGTGAACCGGAGTCTGTGACTGCTATAGTTGTCAGCATGCACTTGAACGAAGGCCTGACATTGGTTCTTGAGGGACTGACAATCACTTTCTCCATCACCGCTCTCGGATAATTCTCCGGTTTCAGACAATGTAGCAGACGCCATGCCTGCAGTTATATTCGTCATCGAATCTGGTTGCCATGGGCTTGGTTGTTGTCGAGTTATGATCTGATTCTCGACAAGGTTACTTAGCTCTCTGCTAAGGTTTGCTAGGACGTAGCGCTGGTCCAGCCAATGCTCATTGTCCTTACCCCCAGGTAGATCGATAGGACGCCAGTTGAGATATGTCTTTTGGTGAGATTCGGGCACAACGAATTTACCAGGATGGAATGTGAAATAAAACTTGCAGCAGAGGCACGCAAGCTTGCTGCAAGCTATAAAACGATCGTTTCCCACGAACCTACGTCCGTTGCGATGGAATTCTTCAAGAACCTGTATCTCGGCGTGCACGTTGTAGGCTCTCCCCTCGTCGTCATACATATCCCTGATCGCATCTTCTAGCCTCATTGTATGATCCCATTGTGCTAAATACGTCTGTATGTCTTTGAGTCGTGGATCGTCAGCTCGAAGCATCCTTCTGATGATTGAATCTAGGTTTCTCAAGCCGTCTGTCGCAGGTACCTTTGCCGCGATAGGAGATTCAATTCTTCTGATTTCATAGGACTCAAGAAGCCAGCCTAGCTCTTGCGAGTCTTGAACAAGATTGGTAGGGGCTCGAATTTTCTCAGATAGGCGGCCAACGAGATGCTTGACAGAACGGAATGGTTCTGCTGTCCCTTTCGGAGCCACTCTCAGCTCTTCTTTTAGAGCCTCCAAGGTTGTAATCTGGGGGTCGTGGCGAGCACTATAAGCGGTCTGACAAAAGGTCAAAGAATCTACTGTAGTGTTAGAGAATTGAGGTAGCCATTGCTGTAGTGCAACAACTCCTGTTCAAGGATCAGCCATGTGTCTCTTGAAAACCACTTATACCTTACCAGGTGTCTGTATAGTCTCAATGTTGTCTCGTAAGTAGGTCTCGCAAGAGCGAGCAGCACGCACTAACATTGCACGTTCTTTCTTAAGCCTTCTAGCAGCAAACCGGATAGAACTGGCTATCAGTGTTGCCTTCAATGTTTCTTGTTCTGCTTTAGTAGACTTAGGCTCGTCTCGTAGACTATCCAAGACAGTGGAAAGGAATGCAAGAACTTCATCGTTGGGCGAAACGTTTGCGGCAATCCAAAATACAACACCATGGTCCAGCAGCTCCAACGCGATTGAAGTTGTTGTTTCGCCGCCTTTCTGGTGGTCGCAGAGAAAGCACAAGCTTGAAAGAAACCTTCGTCTTATATCTTGCAGGCTTGTGGGAGGGTGAGAAATGCCGGTATGGGGCCCTTCTACTCTCTTGAGAATATGAAAGAGGGCAAGAAATTCAAAGAGCCGAGAGAGAATTCTCATGTACTTGTCTGTTCGGGGTGGTCCGAGGCCCATTTTCCTGGCAGGGCTTTGATAATAGTGACTGGAAAATTATTTTGTCTTGAAGAAATAAAACCTATGAGAAGTTGATTTTGATGGAGAAATTGAATTTATAGATTTTGAAAACTCAAAGCGCAGCCGACTTCTGTTTTTAAATTTGGTACGCCTGCCGCATATGTAGGTGGAAATAAGGCAGAATGTTGCGCCACTTCCTTGCAGTAATATATATCAATTTCTCCCAGCCTCCCCTACCGATAGAGTAACATTGAAACTACAAATTTGCGCCAACACCGAGCTAATGCAGGATGACTGCGAGCATAGCTATGTTGTTGGTGATTACTTGTCAAGGTTGCAGTAGTATGTTGCCTCTTATTTAGCCTGGGAGGCCTACCACTACGCAAGGGCCACTGATGTGGGTATCCCGTGGATCCGAACTGCCTTATCCAGCATCACTTAGGGCTTCCAATGACATAGCAAGAGCTGGCTATACATTGCAGTCGATATAGCAACAGGTATGCCAGCCTCGGCAGAGGTATCACCGGAGCTGGTAACTCGCGCAGGGAGCTCTTGCGAAGCCTCGTCCTGTTCTTTTTGTAACTTATGGTCACGGACCAGGAGATAACGATAATTACAACGGAAAATGCTGGAGTGGAAGATGTCGAGTGGCACCTTATCCAGGTCGGTCACAGTTCAGAGATAGACCAAGGACCTGATAAATAAATGAGACGCGACTTGTTACAGCGAATTGTAAGATTACGTATTCAGCCGCTGTCATCTATTCATTGCTGTCACCATGTGAAAGAATGTGTGATTCGGCGGCGGTTGTCAAAAACTAATTTTCTATCTTATTATGCTAACATCTACCAATGATGTCGAAACAAAGGTCTAAACAACCGACATCACTTCAGAACAACGCCAGTCCAATAGCTTTTGGCTGAAAGTTTTCATTTGCAGAATCTCTTTATGAGTTGCAACTATATGATGCCGTTCTCGAGAAGCCAGTAACAGTCAATACTGTGTTATCACAGGGCCGATATCTTTGATGTTAAATATATATTGCACTTGCCAACTATCTCCAACTAACAGAAATTCAAATATCTAAATCTCTTCGTTGGATCCCAAGAGCTCAATGGTCCACCTAAATCGTATCATTTCGAGACTATTCCGGGTCTCTCGAGTGGGAATGCTCTACAACAATCTTGTTCAGGTCTCAACATTGTGATTTAGGCAGTCGGCAGTCCGAGCTAGTTCCGATAGGAAACATAGGTTGAACAGGCTGTTGATATTATACTTAGGTGACGCCCAACCTTTCATCTCTCTGGGTGTTACTTTTTACTGTTCAGACTAGCTACTCATGATGCCTTCTGTGAGTTTGCCAAGTTTTCTAGTCTGTAGTTTTATCCTGTAGAAGAGATACAGAAGACCCCCTAGCTCAACCTACCAAATCTTGATTCCCTGTGATGTTGTCGTGTTGATTATATGGCTCTAGTCTACAGTCTATAGTCACAACCCAGGTCTTATCCCTTCCATAGAAACTCCCCGCAGTGGCGACATCGATCACGAACGAGTCATGACATGTGAAATTAGCAGAGGCTCCTGGACTTCTTGTGTCAAGTGTGATTCTATGTCACTCAAATCTCCCGTCGCTGATCCCTTCATAGCGAGCTCACCAACACTTGCTCATTTTCATTTTGCTGAGGCCTTGAATGATCTATTTCCTGTTATGTTCACTACGCCTGAGACTGGGTCAGTACAAACGGTTTATCTTGCCAAGACAGACCTCCACAAGGATGGCCTATGACCTCGGGGTTGGGTGCAGTGATCACTATCATCTTGGTACCTCCGAGTTTCGAGGGTTCTTCTCACGCATCCTGTGCCGACGTGTCAATGAAATGACTGGCACCTATTTCCATGGCGAAAGCCTTTTTGTCTGAGCTGGACGAAATGGCTGCCACCCGGAAGCCCATCTTATTGGCATACTGCACATCCAGGTGGCCTAGACCACCGACATCCTGTATGGCGACAAGTTCTCCGGGCTGTATGTGCTGGTGACGCATGGGATTGAACACGGTCACTCCTGCACATAGGAGAGGGGCAGTTTCCACCGAGTCCAATTCTTTAGGAACTCTCACAACTACCTCACTGCGTAGGAAGCATATATCTGCGACTTTGGAGGGTGGTCAGTTTTTCAAGTCACACTAGTGGAAATGTAGAACTGACATCCACCTGGTCTCTGAACGCCATCGATGACGTGGCTGTCACATCGTTGGAAGAATCCGAAGATGCACTGCCGACACTCCTGGCCATGGCCTCCACCAATCTTCCACTTGGTCAAGCCGTGACCCAATGCAACAATATCGCCGATAAGCTCGTGGCTCGGATTAGTAGACCACTTCACCCTGCATGTATGTGTTAGACACGGGTAACCTCAGAAATCTGAATCAGAAACATAAACCCAACTTGACCATCTGCAATGTTAAGATCTGTGTGGCATACACCACAGCAAATGACTCTCACAGAGACCTCCCCCGCTTTAGGGGTTCTTGACTGGCATCGGACTGCGGTCCAGACCGTGGGGGTTCACCTTTCAGATGCCACTTGAGTCATTGACCATTAGAATCGAGATTTTAAATAATATCAATAAGATCCAAAAAAAAGCCATTAATCTTCTGATAGATAGTACCAGGACTATTGACAACACCTCACAGGCTGTATGGGCGAGCGAGTATTTCGAATACCCTTGCTACAGACTGTTCATCCCTTTTCAATATTTCTTCATTATAGAATCACTACTATTCTATTACCTAACTTTCGTCTAGCACCATAGCCTTGGAACAAAGTAATTTGGTAATCCTTGGCATTATAAGGGAGACAACTTGCCGCTGCCTGCCATGACACACCCTTGATCTGTAAAGTTTCCTGTCTAAGACTGCGCACAGATTTCGTAATGACTCTAAGGGAAGCGCTAGCCAGACTTTCTCTAGATGATCATATCTTAGACAGAAGGGTTCTACAATAAGAGGGTTAGCTCGCAGAACCTAGGGAGAGCTAAGCGGAAAAGGAAATAAGATCTTAAATCTAGGACAACCCTTATCGCTAGCAGCTGAGCGTTTCTCTATATGATTGAAAAGGGCCGAAACTCTGAGACACGCTTGACCTCTGACAGTGATTAGTTCTCTTCAAGACCAAAACGGGCCGAGGTTCTGAAACAAGCTTAATCCTTAACAGCTACGACGCTCTCTATAGGTCAACATACGCCGATAATTCAGAACAACATTATTTTTTGAATATTGGGAAGTCAACTACATGGCCAAGACTACTTGGCCATCTCGGCTTTGAATAGGTACTATTGGCGGCCCTGGGCTGTTGGTGGGACAAATATATGTCTCAGTAACCACGGCTAACAAGGATGGTATAAAAAGAGAAAGGAACGGTAAATTTGGAGTCACATGGACATTATTGCATGACTTAGCCTCATTTTGTACTGACCATGAGTCTCCCTTTGTTTAGTTATTCAATATCCTTCTTTGCATGCATAGAAGACAATGGAGCTTCTTTGCTTCTATTTTTAGATGCTCATGACCTGGCAATATCTCAACTGCCGGATGGAACAATCTTCATGGGTACAGGTCTTTGAAGTTCGTTTTTCTTGTGTTACGAGTATCTGGCATGAGTTACCAAGAACATAAGCTCCAAGGAAATTCGAAACTTTAACTGAGCTATTCTGACGATACTTGCCGATTAAAGAGATGAGACACCCATGTCGGTTCGAAAATAACCGTAGAAACAGATGAGACCCTGCCGAGGTATGCATTCCGGCATTTGTTAATGATGAGAAACTAAACGACCTCGAGCTCATCGCTCTGAAATAATATGCGCATTACAAGCTGCTTGACAACAAACAGAACAAAATATCACATCGTAGAATCAAGTGAAACCTGGATCCACAACAACTCTTTTACTGGTATCTCGGAATGCTTTCATGATTCGAGAAGCAGATCAATATCATGATGATAGGTATGGTGGACATCACCGGGGAAAGCATCTATGCCATTTCATGGATAAATAGGACGGGCAGCGTCCTGTCAGTAGATTCGAATCATCAAACTCGATCAACAACTACACAGTCTTTACCCATTCTCAAACATTTACAGTCTTTACTCATTCATTATAATTTTACAGTCTTTACCAATCTAATAAACATACACACTCTTTACTCGTCGAATAAATATCAACATCCACGACTTGTTCATAGCTCTTTCCAGAGCTATGGCTCCAAACATGGGATGGCGAGCCCTTGCGGCCATGGCCATCATGGCAGGGTTTTCATATGCCCTTCCTCATCAACATCACCCCAGCCAAGTAATCCCACGCTCTGACAACGGTGGATGTCGTATCCCGGAAACTTGTGCCTGGGGAAGCTGCACCAACACGACTATTGGCCTTGACCCGAGTAACTGTGGAAAGGAAGGCAATTCCTGTAACCCTTCTGAGCTCTGCGTTGCTGGAGAATGCTACCCTCTGGATCTTGAACTATCCGAGTGTAATATTCCCTGCAAACCTGGTCAATGGTGCAATAATGGCAAATGCTCCTCCATTGAGATTGGAGCCAACCCACGTTACTGCCCTGATAAGCCTTGCGATGCTGGATCTATCTGCGTCAATCAACAATGCCATAAGATCAACATCGGTTCTGATCCTGAATCCTGTTCTTGCGATGCTGGGAGCTGGTGCTTCTACGGAACCTGCGTTCCCTTCGTCCTTGGTACCAATGTTCAAGCCTGCGATGCAAACACTCCTTGTCCACTTGGCACCTCTTGTGAGGACGGATATTGCCGACAAATATTCATATCAAACGATGTTTATGACTGTGGAGACTCTTCCGAGACCTGTACTCCTGGCCAGCTATGTGTTTCTGGAAAGTGCCAGTCTCTTGAAATTACTTCGGACGATTACCAAACTGCAAACTGCGGCTCATCTGATGGACCTTGTGAGCCTGGATTCTTCTGCTGGAAGGGTAAATGTATGCCAATTAGCATCTCTACGGATCTTTCCAAGTGTGGAAAGAAGGTATGCGAGAGCGGCCAAGTATGCATTTCTGGACGGTGCGTCGACAACTTGATCCATGGAGCCAGTATTCCCTGCACTGAGTGTAGCTTGAAGTATACACAACCAGGGGGGGCACCTTGGAAGCCAGGCAACGCTGGTCAGGGCCAGAAGGGTAGCGACAAGTCATCTGAGGGTTCCCATAGCCAGAAGGGAGGTTACAACGGTCCCACTGGTAGCAAGTCGGGAGCCAAGTGGAGCGGTAACGGCAAAGGAACATTTGGTGGAACTCTCAACCAAGAGGGTTCCTCTTCTGATAGCTATGATGGTCAAGTCATTGGCTCAGCCTCAGCCTCGAACGAAGGCACCAGCAAACGCAATGGGAAGGTCAGTGGGTCATCCAATGGTTGGTCAAGCAAGGGCAATAGTCCCGTCAGCTCAGGTTTCGACGACCAAACTGGAGCTGACTCTGGCTATTACGGCAACAGTGGTGGACCCGGAGAAGGTGATCCTCAGGGAACTGATGAAGCACCTGAGAGCGACGGCGCTTCTAATGGGGGCTCGAATGGAGGCAGTTATGGAGATGGAAAGTACCCCAGCACTGGAAGACCCGGAGTAATCGGTGGACGAGATGATGATCTCGACGGCGATAACGGCGGCAGCAACGGAGATGATAACGAGACGACGGTTCTTCGCTACGACATACCCACGCCTGTCGCCAAGCCCTCAGGTCCAAACACTATCAATGGAGGAGTCCAGGGAATCTCCATTTCTGCGATTCCGTTGAGTGTCGTCTCGCCAACTGGAACTGGCGCCAAGTCTCAAACTCAAGTTACCGGAGCCAGTTCTGCCAATACTGATGGAGGATCTATCGGACCTAAGCCCCTTGGTTCAGCTACTGCCAGGGGTGACGCCACAACTATTGTTCGCAAACCCTCAGGTTCAACCACTACTGACGGCGACGCTGAGTTGTTCGGCTTTCCGGGAAATGAGGGCTTACCTAGTGGCACTGATAGCAAGTCTCAAACCCAAGATTTCGAAGCGGGTTCTGCCACCACTGAAGAAGGACCGATCGGACCTAAGCCCAGTGGCTCATCTATCACTGGAAACGGGTCGAACACGTCGACATCTCGAGAAGATGGAGTTGATGTCTTGATTGAAACCCGTACAAATGGTGGTGATCAGACAACTACGAGCAACGCTCAATCCATGAGCGCCACAGAAATCTCCACCGCAGACTCTTCCAGACCGACAAACGGCGATGAACCTTGCTCTACAGATCAAGATTGCTTCAACAACTTCGCCTTCTGCGACGTGTCTGGTTCAAACATTTGCACTTGCGTTGATAGTGTGTGCACACCTTCGGGTGGAGAATTGTTTGAATTTTCGACAGCGGGGAATACCAATAGTGGAGAGTTGACTGCTACTACCGAGACTGCCGCTACTGGTAGAAGAGATGGGGAGACAACCGGTATTATTGAGTCTATACGCACTGATACTACTGAGTCTACTACCACTGACAAAAAGGATGGGGAGACAACCAATAGCATTGATCCTGTGAACACTGCTACCGATGGAAGTGGTATTGTGCTAGCCAATGCTGCTGGATTTACTGCGCCTGATGGCATTGATGGAGAGCGATCAGATACTGCCGGACCTGCTCGCACTGGTACTACTGATGCTCTTGCTACGGACGGGGATGGTGGAGAGACCACGAGTACTGCTGGAACTACTTCCACAAATGGAAGAGACGAAGAGCCAACAAGCAGTGCTGAACCTGCTCGCACTGGCACTGAAACAGTCAGTGAAGAGATCACTGCAACCATTGGGCTTGCTCTTCCTGGTACTGAAGCAGTCAGCGGAGAGCCAACTGGTACTCCTGAGACTGCTACAGACAGACGCGATCAAGAGTCAATCGACACCGTTGTGACTTTCATTACCAGTACCAAGATCGACGATAGAGAGACCACTGCGACCGTTGGGCTTGCTCTTCCTGGAACCGAAGCGGTCGATGGAGATACATCTGATAACGCTGAACCTACTGGTACTGATGGGTTTGGCGGGGTGCTGGTTAATGCTGCTCAGATTACGAGCACTTACGGGAACGATGGAAAGTCAATCGAGACCATTGAAACTTTCCCCAGTGGCACCCAAACAGACGATGGACAAACAACTGAAACCAGCATTGGTCTTGCTCGTACTGGTACTTCAACAGACAATGGACAGACAACTGAAACTACTATTGGGCTTGCTCGTACTGGAACTCAAACAGACGATGAAGAGCCAACCGAGACAATAGTAACTTCTCTTACTGGTTCGGTAATTAGCGATATAGAGGCTACTGGAACCATTGGGCTTGCTCTTCCTGGTACTCATTCAGTTGATGGAGAGCTAACCGAGACCATCAGCTCGTCTCTGCTCGGTGTCGAAAAAGGGGACATAGACACTACTGCAACCATTGGGCTCGCTCTTCCTGGGACTGTAGCAGTTAGTGGAGAGACAATTGTTGGCTTGGAACCCACTGTCAAAACTGAACGAGCAGTTGCAACGGAGACGGCTTCAGCATGTACTACGAACGATGACTGTTTGGTCAACGCTGATCTATGTGATGGTGGTCTCATCAATCTCTGCTCCTGTGTTGATTCGGTCTGCATCGTCGACCCTGTCTTCAACACAGACACAACTACCGCTGAAGCCTCTACTGACGTTGCGAATGATGAATCAACTAAAACTATCGACACGGCCTTCACTGGCTTGGTCCCAGCTGTGACCAGACTAGTTGAAGTGGAGACGTCTATGGCATGCACTACCGACGACGATTGTTTGGTGTATGCTGGTTCCTGTGGAGACGGCCTTGTCAATCTTTGCTCCTGCGTCGATTCGTTCTGCGCTGTCGACTCTGCCACGACCGCAGACATGACGGCCAGAGACCAGGGTCCCACCACGACGGGAGGAGCACTAAGTCAAACAGAGACTGATACTTCTTGCACATCAAATGATGATTGCTTGGTCAACACCGATCTTTGTGGCGATGGTTCTGACAATCTCTGCACCTGTATTGACTCTGTCTGCATTGTCGACGCGGCCACCAACCCAGACACAAGAACCGCCGCTATTATTCCAACTACCACACAATTAAACCCTACAGTTACGGAAACGGCAAACAACGCGACAGAAGAGCCAAATAGCGCGGCTATACCAACCGGAACAAATACCACTTGTACCACCAACAATGACTGTATTGCACAGGGTTCTATCTGTCTTGACAGTGGTATCTGTGGACCTGGTCCCAAGGGCGACGGTGGCAAGGATGGAGACTCTTGCACAAAGAACGAAGACTGTACTACACAAGGATCTATCTGCCTTGATAGTGGCGTCTGTGGATGCGAAACGGGTACTGATAAAGATTGCAACACAGCCGCTGACTGTGTCTCCAACAAGGATCTTTGCATCAACGGCCTAGTCAATATCTGCCAATGTGTTGATTCTACTTGTGTACCAAAGCCCAATGGCGGCGGCTGCAATGACGGGGACTCATGCAAGAAGAACGATGAATGCACTGGTCACGGATCGATCTGCCTTGACAGTGGTGTTTGCGGCACCAACCCCAATATTCAGAACGGCTGCTCAACATCTGATGATTGTGCGACCAATATGAGTTTCTGTTTAGACGGCGACACGAATATCTGTGCTTGTATCAGCTCAAGTTGTGTAGCTACACCTGGAGGTGGAGCTATATCTGGTGATCTATACCCAGATCATGGCGAGTTTCCTGCTACAGGTGGTACAAATCTCAACAGCAGTATCTATGGCCCTGGCCTAGGTGCTGGAACCGCCGAAGCCCATTGCACAACAGCTAGTGATTGCACTTCCAATGCGGCACTTTGCTTGAGTCCTTCTGGAGAGAACCTCTGTCACTGCATTGATGGCTGTTGCGAGGTCAAAGCAACTGACTCCAACAATAACAACGGGAATCTATACCCAGACTTTGGCGATTTCAATGTTGCAGATGCTATAAACCTCGCCAATAGCCTCCATGTCCCAAAACCAGGTGCTGATTCAGGTATTGATTCAGGTGATGAAATACATTGTGCAACGGATGGCGATTGTACTGCCTATACAGATCTTTGCTCAGGTCCTCTTGGAGCCAACCTATGCCAGTGCATTGATGGCTGCTGCGAAGTTAAGCCAACTGGTCCCAACAACCATAACAACGGCGATCTATTCCCGAACCTTGGCGATTTCAATATTGCAGATGCTTTGAATCTTGTCAATAACCTCCATGTTCCAAATTCAGGTACCGGCTCAGATGCGGAAATCCATTGCACAACGGATGGCGATTGCACTGCATATGGCGATCTCTGCTTAGGTCCTCTTGGAAACAACCTCTGCCAATGTGTTGATGGCTGCTGCGAGGCCCAACCAAGTACACCTACTGATCCCAGTATTCCTAGTATTCCTAGCATCCCCACCGCTGAAACTCATTGTTCAACAGCTGACGACTGCACTGCCCTTTCAGACCTTTGCCTGGGTCCTCTTGGAGACAATCTCTGTCAATGTGTCGATGGCTGCTGCGAGGCCCAGCCAAGTGTGCCTACTGTTCCTAGCACTGAAATCCATTGCACAACGTCTGACGACTGCACTGCCTATACCGATCTCTGCTTAGATCCTCTGGGAGCCAACCTATGCCAGTGTGTTAATGGCTGTTGCGAGGCCCAACCAAGTGTCCCTCCTGGTCCCAGCACTCCCAGCATCGTTCTCAGTGCTCCCAGCATTCATAGCACTCCAAGCATTCCTAGCGCTCCCAGTGCTCCCAGCATCATTCTTAGTGCTCCCAGTACTTTCATCACTCTCAGCGCTACCAGCATTCATAGCACTCCCATTGCTCCCAGTGCCCCCAGCATCATTCTCAGTGCTCCTAGTACTTTCATCACTCTCGGCACTCCCAGCATTCCTAGCGCTCCCAGCATTCATAGCACTCCAAGCATTCCTAACGCTCCCAGTATTCCCAGTGCTCCTACTACTGAAATTCATTGTACAACATCTGATGACTGCAGTGCCTATTCGGATCTTTGCCTAGGGCCTTTTGGTGCCAATATGTGTCAATGCCTCAATGGCTGTTGCGAGGTTCTACCAGGTAGTGGCAACGACGGAAACTTTTGTGCAAGCGATGATCATTGCACTGTCGAGGGATCTATATGCTTGCCCAGCGGTCTCTGCGGTCCTGGTCCAGATCACAACACGCCAACTGAATGTAGTTCAAACTTTGACTGCATAGCTAACGCCGGCCTTTGCATGAACGGCTTTTCCAATATTTGTCAGTGTGTTGATTCAGTCTGCGTGGCTTCACCTATTGGAGGAAGTGGCACTGGCTCTACGTGTTACATCGACGCAGATTGCACTACACAAGGAGACACATGCAACAGTGGAGTTTGTGGACCTTCAATTGAAGATTGCCCATGCTCCAACTCTGGTGACTGTTCCGCATACGGCAGCATATGTCTCGACTCTTACGGAACCAATATGTGTGTCTGCACCAATTCCCTCTGTATTGCATCGCCAGTTGATGGGGGAGTTGGTAACAACTCTTCATGCTCTGTCGATGCAGACTGCACAAATGCAGGAGATGAATGCAACCACGGCGTCTGCGGAGCTCCCAGCAGCAACAGTACTGAAGGCTGTACTGGCTCACCATGTACTGATAACTCGGAGTGTACAACTGCTGGCGATCAGTGCACCAACGGAATCTGCACAGTTGGAGGTGGCAGTCCCGGAGTTGGCAGTCCCGGAGGCAATAGTACCGGAACCAGCAGTACTGGAGGCGGTACTGGTTCTTCATGCATGGCAAACTCTGACTGCACAAATTCAGAAGATCAATGCACCAATGGAGTCTGCACAACGAGCAATCATGCTGGAAGCGCTTGTGCTAAAGCTTCTGACTGCGCTCAAAATACCTCTCTTTGCCTTAATCATCTTGGAGACAACATTTGTCACTGTATCAACTCTGTCTGTATCAAAGGCTCAGACAATGGTAGTGGCAATGGGGGTGGCAACACCAGTATGGGTGGTCCCACTGGTTCACAATGTACTTCCGACTCTCACTGCAGTACAGAAGGAGACTGTTGCGATAATGGAGTATGCACAGGTACAGGCGGCAACGGCGGTCACAATGGCGGTAGCAGTGGCAATAGTGGCAGCGGTAGCGGTAACAATGGTGGCAACGCCAGTGTCGGTGGCCCTACCGGCTCACATTGTACTTCAGACTCTCATTGCACCACTGAAGGAGATTGCTGCGATAACGGAGTGTGCACAGGTTCAGGCGGCAGCAGCGGTCATGGTTACGGCGGCGGTGGAACCATCTCGGCGTCAATCACGGAAGGTACTGAAGGCTGCACCGGCTCAGTATGTACTTCAAACTCCCAATGCACCACGGCGGGAGACAAGTGCAAGAAAGGAATTTGCACAGCTGTTGGTGGAAAGATCTCGGCATCGATCTCTGGCTTTGACTAGAGGGTTATGCTTGCCAGAGCAATGATTGCCACAACGACTTCCTACCTCATCTTAGCTGCATGGAGACCTTCTCATGCTGTGGCAGTGAAGGTGCCCCAGCTATGGCTTGGTCCGATCTGGACCCTTTTATTTTGTTCTCAACACTCTTCTTCTTTACAAGGACCTTCTTATACAATAGAAGTGGAAGGTGCTTTAGTCCCGGCTTGTTTTGGTCTGGACTATTTTTCTTTATTCTGTACATTCTTCTTCTTTCTGGTGACCTTCTCACACAAAGGGAGTGGGAGGTGTTTTAGCTATAGCTTGACCTGGCCTGGACTGTTTCTTTTTTTCCTCGGCACTTCACTTCTTTACTGTTACTTTTAATTCTTAACTACTTGTAATAATTACAAATACAGTCGATGTTACTTCTATCTTGGTCTTTATCTATCAAGTTGATGTTATAGCGTATCTCAAACTCTGTTGGCTCTCGGCAGTTCCTCTTGAGGTATCAGGAAGGGCTCCGCACGTAAGTTGTCCAAATGGGCAGAGTGTCCCTTGTTTTCCCACCGGATTATGTAGTCGCTGCAGCTTCCATGTCTAATGCAATCTATTAAGATGCTAAACTATAATTGCAGTATATATAGTAAAGCTCCTCAAATCCAGCCAATAATAATCAGAGTTAAGGGCCTTACTATTTTACATACTGATGCTATTTAATTAAACAGTTTTTAACAAGTCTGCTAGGTTTCAAAGCCCCTTCAAACTCAAAATTCATTGATTAAATGTGAGTATTAGTGGGTCCGTGTAGCCCACGGCAAAGTCATCAATAGAAAAACCTTGGTATGTCTAATTATTGTACTTGCTAATACTTGAAGAGGCGAGTCAAAAATTGTGGATAACATCCTTTATCTAGTTTGAGTCGGAGGTGTGTTGGTCTGAATACCGAATAAGATAAGATAAGCCGGCTGAAGTACGGTTATAGTTATCTTTCTCTTAATTGTATAAGACTCAGTATATACAATTTTGTGTTAAAGCACCCTTTAACTAAATTATCTTTAAATAAAATAAAACAGAAGAAAGTATTTTAGTATATATTACATGGCAGTAAACTTACTGGCATTATCCTTACATCATATATTATAAGTTATGATAGACTTTTGTTAAAATTCCTCAATACATTTTATTATTCTTTAGCAATCAGCTTTTTTTTTATACTTCTTTATTAATATATCAGCGTGGCAGATAGAAATAAGATAGCTATAGGTTGAAGATTGAGTGCATGTATTGTATTTAAAACAGTTTGTAATATGTAGTATGGTAGATCCTCAGTAAAACCGATGGATATATCTTTTATACAGGAAAAGTGTACGTGCATAAACACTGGTCCCAAGGGTGGAATG
>JAALXK010000330.1:0-26011 GCA_012977745.1 Fusarium anguioides | reverse complement strand
TTTATACTTCTTTATTAATATAGCAGCGTGGCAGATAGAAATAAGATAGCTATAGGTTGAAGATTGAGTGCATTTATTGTATTTAAAACAGTTTGTAATATGTATTATGGTATATCCCCAGTAAAACCTATGGCTATATCTTTTATACAGGGAAAGAGTACGAGCATAAACACTGTTCCCAGTGGTGGAATGGCTCTGTTTACAGCCTAGTAAGCTCTAAGCTGAAGAAGCTTGAGTTATCAGTTTAAGCTAATTTGTTCTCCTAAATAAGTGTACTTTAATTGTTTTCTCTTCTTAAAAATTAGGTCTTGGCTTTTCTTGTTGCGCTTTCCATGACGTTATCGTACTGCACAGAATTATCTTGCTATATTTTTGCAGCACAAGGCAACAAAACAAGGTCACTTGCCTTACTTAACATTATGTACAAAAAGGCTACATGATTTAGGTAAGATTTCTTTTGAAGGAGCTATATTACTTAGTAACCGATTTATTTATAGTATGATACTCAACAGTTTACTAACAAACAATACAGACCTACTGACAGGAAGGCAAGGCTTGAATTCTAAGTATTTCTGAACGACACTGTTTGTGACCTGGGAAAATAAACTAGCCTAAATTTGCCTCCTGTGCTGTTATCTTAAGCCCGCATTGTCCATGGGCACTGTCGAGGCACCAATGTCTTCGTTGTTTAAGGATAAGATACACTTAGACTCCTGAAAATCCTCCAACAACTCTCATAACATTCCAGTGGAGTAGATCCCGGGTCGCAGTTGCATCTTCAAGGCTATCGTGGCCCTTTCCTTCTACTTGGATAACCCTCTGTAGCCGCTCTTCAGACAGTTTCTTCAGTGACAGCCCAGTTGCTTTATCAGGATTATTGCTCTCGACGATAAGGGTGTCGATGATTCGGGGATGTATCCATCGTAATGAGTTAAGGTCTGAATTTGTTGAATGCCCGATGACAATCGTGTCTCGACTTACAAAGTTCCATATCAAGGATCTTGCGTTCTTGCTGCCAAAGATCAACTTCTTTGCCCTTCGTGCGTTGTTCATTGACTTCCACGTGACACCTGAAAATCTAGTGTTTAGGTGACTCATCGCCACATCAGGCCAAACGAGCTTGTCGATCAACACATGGCCGGTAAAGTAGTCAATCAGCGTTACCCGTATCAGTTCTCGATCCCCAGATAAGGCCGTGCCCATTTCACAGTCGATTACAACAGCCTTGTGCTTATTCTTTCCCGCAGATAGAGGTGTCTCAGAAAATTGCCAACGATTGGATAGCTCACTGAGGGCACACTCTTCAGGCTGGTGATCTTCTTCATGCTTACATGGGGGCTGTGCCATGTGCTTGCCGCAGCAGGTCCATTTCTGCGACTGTAATCAGCAAACCATCCTGGGACATATCAGGATTGGACTGGAAAATCATACCTTGTCCTCTATTTTCCCATCATGGAATTTGCATCTCGCTACTGGTATGTGTGTCTCCTGTAACTGAAGCTGTTCTAGCCCTAGTGATTCGATCCCTTCTGGAGTATCAGTTGATGAAATCTCTGGCTGGCTAGGCTTAGAGTTTGAAGAATCTGTGCTACGAGATGATCTTCGCCGACCTCTCCTGTCACGCTTCCCACGTTTCACGACAACTAGAGTGTTAGCTCAAGTTCCTTGAATTGGGTGGATGGTTTCTTACATGATTTACATCGGACACAACGTCTTTTCTTGTCTAGATCTGCTTCAGATAGTGGAGATGTGACATAGCCCCGAGATGATAGACATTCAGATGAATGGACATGCCGGGAAAGGATATTCAAGTAAGGAGGTTGATTCAGGATCAACTGACGAGGGGGCATAACAGTATTGGTCATAATGAATGGGTGGTTTTAATTTAAAGAGCAGCTAGATGTGTCAAACTTTCACAGATCATTAGATTTCTTCAACACCTATATATTGCCCAACATGCCAAGAAGATGTTTCAGTGAAACCAGTTTCTATGGAAATGGATTTAGGCACCTGCTCTTCGTTATGCCCACCAACGACAAGGCTGAGCAAACATGTCTCAAAGCCATGATTCTTTACTGGGTGATGTTAACTCGTTTGCGTCAATATTGTAGGTTTGTTGTAGGAGGCCTACCAAGACCTCGTATTTGAACCAGTCCAATGGTTATCATGAAGTGGGGTAAGGAAGTGGAAGTGGAAGTGGAAATTCGTTGGGCGTACTTGACGATCAAGTGCCTCGTGTTTTTAGAAATTCACTCATGCATGTTGGTGATGAAAGGAGAGAGAAAAGTCCTGAGGATGACCAACAGTTCAGATCAGGCCAATCAAGGCTGTTGAAGGCCCAAAACGGCAAAGGCATTGTTGGCTTCTGCATCTCGTCGTATGACCTTTGGAAATGAGGGGTAACTGTCAACTGTGATTGGCTTTTGAAACCAGCAAAGGATGACGTAGCCACGGCAGGGCTTTTTCAATTTTCACCTACTTGAGACATCATCGTAAAGAATTAGACTCCTTTTATCCAGTTTTCTTTTGCTCACTTTCTTCGGGCGTTCGGGCGTCTCAATCAGGACCTCATGGCGTAATAGTGGAACTCCTGGCCAGTCAGCACTATCCAGGGTGGACTCGGAGGCCAAACACGACAAATAATTGGTCAGATGCTAGCCGCGCGGCAAAGTCTTCAGCCTGAGGCATATTTTGGAAATCAGCCTGACGACCTTTTAATGCATTATAAATTGACAAATCCCCTGTTTACCAACAAGATACAGAGAAACGGTTCTAGCAATACTTGTATATCTTCATACGTCTTCTCAATGGCCGAAGTTATCGGCGTTTTATCAGGTCTCTTGACCTTGGCAGCGTTCGCACACAAATCTGTCATCAAGGTTCAAGAGACAGTAGAGAGTTTCCAAAACCTCCCACGTCAACTTAGGGAGCTCCTTTTGGAGCTGGGAGAACTAAGCACAGTCCTACAAAGACTCACTCAAGCACCCCCTGGGGATATAGAAGTGGATCTCTCGGCTCTCAACGTCACACTGGAGCAATGCACCCGTTCGTGCGGCGAATTTGAGAAGGAGCTGAAAAAGTGCAGTTCGCGGTCTACACAGGATCGAACTAGTTTCAGAGACTGGGCTAAGCTCAAATATAGAGGTGGTGACGGAATTGAAGGCTTCAGACAACAGCTTATCGGATATAAATCCACGATTATCGTCGCTCTCAGCTTTGCTAACCTGTAAGTATTTTCTATGACCTCGCATTACTGCGCTAATTTCACTTTGTCTTGCTCAGCCGCACGTCTACCATCACTGTTGAAGGTGTGCAGTCTTGCAGAGAATTGATCGAGACGACAACCATAGATCTAGAGGCACACCTGGACGATATCAAGCAGAAGCTGGATGATCTCGCCAGCCAGGCCAGCGTCAGCTCTGAGACAGACCAAGAAATGGTGAAATACATAGAACGCGAGCGTCTTAGTACCGAGAAGGGCCTCCAACTTTGCCTCCAGCTCTCTCATCATATCGACCAGCTTCAGCTTCAGCATTCCACAGAGGAGCGAACCCCGGACCTTCTCAGCCCACATCCAGCTTCAAGCAGGCTAGTCAGCGAAGGGCTGAGTGGCTGCAAGGACTACATCGAGTTTTCACTTGAACGTCTAAAGAAGCACCAGCAAAAGTTATCTGGAGGAATTGATGCTAGTTCTCCAAGGATATTGTCAGCAGATGATAAACTATTAATCGACAACCTAAATGCCGAGGCTGATGGTCTACGCCGGTCTCTTAACTTTTTGTCAAACGTCGACACTTACTTGAAGGATAATATCAGTAACATTGAGAACCATGCTGAGGGCGACGACACTATTCAGTTCATGGTTTCGACAGACGGCAAGCCGCTCAATGGTAAGAACCACGGCATCGGATCCCGACTCAAGCAAGCTGGCGGGCATTTCCATGAGCAATCTCTCCAGCAACTCTCTCAAGACTTCACCACAATAAGTTTGCATCAAACCGGTGGCAAGAAGCCTTCTGGTAACAAAGGATCTCCTAAAGCAGACCAGGAAGCGACACCTGGATCGCTTGGTACGCCCTTCAATGGAAGAGGCTTCACGCTTAAACCTACGCCTGATATTAACCCAGGTCCATCTACTCACCCGGCAGCAGTTTGATGAGTTGGGAACATTGTTGAATTACATGCAGAAGGTCTTTCATCGATCATTACGTGGAGAAGGATGGGCCATTTGCAAAGTAGAGTCTCATATTGTATGATCTCAGATACAGAACTTCTTGCTGCCAGTTCCCAAGCTTGCTTGCACCTCAAGGGATCTATATTTGCGCGCATAAGTAAATAAGTGATGAGCTCTTCACAATGTAAAATTGCTTGAGTTGTAATCTCGAATTTAGTCGAAAACGTTGCCAATCTTCAGCCTTTATCTTCATCGTTAACATGCCACCCCGTACCAGGCTGCCGTTCTCCCAACATAATATCAACAGACTGCAAACTACAGTCTGCCTTCGTGGTAATGTATGCTCCTTTTTGCGATGGCATTCCAGAAGCAAGCATCTTTCCTTTCTTGGTTCCTCATTACTGTAATTGGAATTAACACAGCGCTAATCCACATACCATTCCGATTCGCAAATAGGTTTGGTAGGCTTGGTCCACATGTGCCAGTCGGACTCGGGCGTAGACTTGGTATAATCTTGTTGGCAATGTTGACAATGAGCACCACTAAGAGCATTTCGCCACTGCAGCTTCAGGACTTTTCCCTTGACCTTCAGCCTAGTACCTTCTGTCGTCTCGTGGAGGAACATGTCGTCATCAATCGGGCATTTGGCCTTAGCCGTACGGAAGCTTTTAGTAGCTAACCTTTGGGGTGAAGGCTTGCGGTTGACCCGATACTTTTCCTAGGGTTGCCACATCCTATGGGCACTTTCCAAACTATCAAACAATACCCAAACGTTTATGGTCTCAACTCTGAGCAAGGGCTTCAAATCGACCTTCCCTCGTGGTTTACCTTTTATATCCGTAAATCCACAGTGGAACTATACCTCGCACTCCCAATGTCAACCTATCCAGCTCCAACTATGGAGTGCTGTTTCACACCTCCGCCGAGTTAAAGCATTAGGCTTGCCATAACACGTAGGGCATATCATTGATTCACAAGTCTTTTTTCCCTATCTCCATGAGAAAGACTGAGGGAAGGTGTCTGTCGGCAAACCATGTTAGAGTTCGTATGGAAATGGTACAGAATAAGATTGGCATCATTCAACGTTGCTTGAAGCTTCCTATATAAGCTATTCCATTCAGGCAGTACGAGAGAATCTAAATAATATAAGGAGGAAGCATGATTGTAATTACAGTTATAGTGGAATAAAGCCTTAGATTAAAATATATCTATATATATACTTAGCTATATTGTTCCTGGGTTCAGGGTAGGTAAATTTGACCAACGGTATTTCCTTTTTGGGTTTTACAGCCAACAGCCAGTTAAAAAAGATGCCGAGGTCCAATTGAACTCCCACATGACGCTCATTGGCATAAGCCCATAAGCCGGCTTTCAACATACTTCAATTTTGACCTCCCACCTTTTCAACTCGTCTCCCTTGGCCTTATTCTTTTTTCCAGATCATTAATCTATCAACCATGTCAAGCACCAGCCAACATGTACCTGTACCTTTGTCAGAACCACCATGGCTTCGGGGTCTACCTTCACCTTACTTCAACGCCTCTCATTTCAAGCTTCAGGCTGCATGTCGCAAATTCATCGAAGAACATCTACACAGACATGCTTTAGAGTGGGAGACTGCAGAGGAAGTGCCCTCTCATGTTTATCAACAATTCGCCAATGCTGGTTACATACTGCCAGCCCTCCCGACGCCACTGCCAGTCAGCTTGCTCAAAGCATCTGGTATTACTCACATGCCAGGAGGTATTCCTGTTGAAGAATGGGACTCTCTGCATATGATGATTTACACAGATGAGGTTAGTATGGGTAATCGGCTTGATTCTATGAGGGGCTCAGTACCTTCTTAGAAGCTTTTCATTCTGACAATCTTGTAGATGAGCCGTGCTGGCCTTGCTGGCCCTTGCGGTGCCATAACTGCTGGGATGGCCTTTGGCATCCCCCCGATTGTGCAATATGCCGACACTCAGTTACAGAAAAGGGTTCTTCCTGATTTGCTGACTGGTCGCAAGAGGGCTTGCATAGCAATTACCGAACCCGAGTAAGTGATTTCACCTTGGCAATTTTAGCTGCTAGTCGATCAACTGTTTCTATACAAGAAATCTAATGAATGAGTGATGGCTGACTAAGTTTTGTGCAAACGCATTAGAGCCGGGTCAGATGTCGCGAACATCACTACAGTTGCTAAGCTTAGTAGCTGCGGTAAGTTCTACGTTGTAGGTGGATTCAAGAAATGGATCACCAACGGTATGATGGCCGACTACGCAACTACAGCTGTCCGAACTGGAGCCCAAGACTCTGGAGGCCGCGGCATTTCTCTCCTCCTCATCCCCCTTGACCAGGATGGAGTTACACGGCGGCGTCTGAAGGTGGCTGGGCAGATATCCGCTGGTACTACCCTTATCGAGCTAGATAATGTCCGAGTGCCTCGCGAGAATCTAATCGGCAAAGAAGGGATGGGTATGAGTTATATCATGAACAACTTTAATCATGAACGTTTGTTCATCTCAATCGGCGTTACGAGACAAGCGCGTGTAGCTCTTTCTGCAGCATTTGGTTACTGTCTTAAACGCGAAGCGTTCGGCAAGGCAAGTCCTCAATCTGGCTGAGATTTCTTTCTTTCTCATACCTTGGGAATTATATCTAATCCTTTTCTCAGGCTCTCATTGAACAACCAGTCGTCAGACATCGCCTCGCCAAGTGTGCAGCGCTTATTGAATCTCAAACAGCCTGGGTGGAATCCTTCTCCTATCAACTGTCCAAGATGACCAAAGCCGATGCAGACAAAGAACTTGGAGGCCTCACTGCTCTTTGCAAAGCCAACGCCGGAGTTGTACTCGATGAATGTGCTCGGTGTGCTGTCCTTCTGTTTGGTGGCAACGGTTACACCCGAACTGGTCAAGGAGAACTTGTCGAAAGTAAGTTAGCTCCATGCTAACTTGTTAGCTGATGACAAATGCTAATGTAGACAACGCAGAAATTTATCGGGAAGTGCCTGGGGCTAGGATCCCTGGTGGGAGCGAAGACGTGTTGCTTGATCTGGCCATCAGACAGATGGTCAAAAGGTTCCGTGAACAGGCTGGAGCAAAAAAAGTCGTGGCCAAGATATAATCCAAATTCTGTCAAGTGGCAAATAGTAGTATTTCTAAGACATGTTGAGGTTTACTACACAAAATGTTCAAGACACGACTCAGATAGATGTCAACAGTGTTGCAATTATCAGACTCCTTTTTATTTTTTCAGTGCCAAGCTGATTCATTTGGTCAGCCCCAGAGACAGAACATGCCATCTATTAAGATCTTTTAGTTGCCATGGCTGGATCGTTGAGCGAGGGTATCAGTATTATTAGTTTATTAATACCATTGTAAGGCGCGAAGCTTGATGAGGATACGCAAAACCTAAGCAAATAGCTTGATTTCCTGAGGCTGCACAGAACCTGATTGAAAATAAATCACAAAACCAGCGTCACTCTTGAATTTGTCAAAAGGAACTATCCTTTACCAAGCTGGCCCTCCTGGCTGGTGATGTAGGCAGCGAGCTCGCCCTATCGCTTATAGGCCACCATAGGGAAGCCATGTCCATCAAATCACCTTGAAACTCTGAAATATTCACTTCAACGATAAGCTTCTCCGCAGCGCACTTTACCTGGTTGCTTACGAGCGAGCCGACTTGTCGACAGCACCCAAGATGGCCATATTTGAACGCAAGCCACAGTAGGCTCATTTGATTGCTTATGAGCGAGTGAGTTCCAAGATAACATTCTGTGTGCCAGCATTTGCGCATATGTTAGACGAATGTTGCAAAGAAGCGCTGTGTGCCTGGAAGCTGGCTGAACAAAGTGCAAGGTCGTCTCAACATAGTCATGACATATATTACTCAATTGATTGGTCAGGTGTACCAAGTGGAGCAGTATTCTTATAGTGTATACAGCTCCAACACAGCTAACCTGTGGATCGTTCCTGTCACATGCTTCAACTTGCATGAAGAAGAGATAAGTCTACCTCAAGTCCCTTCTGTCTTCATGTAATCGAAAAGGCCCGATGATGGGGGCTTATTAATGTACATCAAGAGGTCCAAAGTAAGTTGAGGCATTTCCAGTAGAAACGACTTGACATTATCATCATCTAGCAATGGCCTATGATCATAGAATGTCTTGACTATAGCACGACGCATTTCAAGGATATCAGAAGGTGTGGCAGCGTAAGCCTCCCGTGCTGCATCTAGTAGATCTGTAGAGTCCCATTGCCGCCGAGTGACCGCCTCAAACTTTTTCACGGACAGTTCTCTGAGACGAGGAATGTCATATAGGTGTGCAAGTGTGAAGACTCTAGAATGGAGGGTCAGCTGCTCGCCGTTGGTGGTAGCCCATGTGGTTGGCAAGCCATGCCGTTCGTTCTCCTGGAGTTCAACGCCGAATAGAGGACGTGCATCTCCGTAGTCCCATGAATAGAAAAACTGTACTGCACAATCAACAGCCCATGGATCCGCATCTCCAAAGTCGAATGAAACTTTATCGATTCCACTACCGGACTGGCTCTTTTCTAGACCCGTACAGTCAAGGTTTGCGGCATTGAACTCGCAAGCCCTCCTTATAACAGGGGACCAGGAGCAAACTACAGCACGGTGCGCCTCATAAAGCTTCTGGGTTGAGATGAGGTCAACATCTGAGTACTCTCCAGTTTGCAAAAGTCTAGTCAAGCTTTTAGAAACATATCACTACCGACATCACTGTTGGTGAACTTACTTCTGCATCCATGCCTTCTGTTCGTCCATGATTGAGAGCCTTCGGTCAGGTACGAAAGAGAGTCTCTCGACTGTTGCCGTTTCTTGTTTCACTTGGGGCGACGGGAGCGGCCGAGGTTGCGGAAAGAGCTCTGGGAAAACAGTTTGTGCTATTTGTCTTGACCCAAACACGCCTTCCTTAAGCAGTTCCCTTAAGATCGGAACAAGATCCTGTTCAGTGAAAGGAGGCACTCTCAGATGGTACTGTTTAACCACCTTTTTGATCGCCTTGGACTTTCGAAGAGAGGCATTCCCCGGCTGGCAAAATATCTGCCGGCACCGAGAGGAGCAGTAAACTAATTTACGCTCAGTCCTGGAGTGCTGCATATAGTATTCAGCAAATATGCGACAATGGCGTCGCGCAATGCTCCACGAGTATGTTGATACCAAGATAAGCCGGATGGATGAGTCGATGCTGAATGTGTAGGTGCATACACTGCCTGGCAAATTTTGTTTGCCTGGGGAGCCTGATTCGAGAAGTAGACGCCCAGGTATCCATGCAGCTTGTTTGACACGTGTCTTTGCTAGTGCCATACAGTTTGCACAAGTCACATCTGATATTGAGGGGGCAAACATGTTGGCTCACTTGCAGATGCGATTTGAGGGATCGCAATTGGCCAGGTTTGCATTTCCGTTGGCTAGGACTTGAAGAACCCCCACTTGTTGGTTGAGCCTCGCATATTGGCAAGCCATTTTCAAGCTGCACGGACCTAGATCAACAAATCAGCGAGACTTGAAGTACTGTTTTAATAATGAGGCCACACACACAGGGGGTTTGAAACGCATGCTGCACTTATGTTACACAGAGATCCGGTCATTATGATAATCCTGCATGGTATGGTACTTGGCCAGTTTGCGAAATTATTGATCGCCGATAGAAGTAAGCCCGAATCTCAGTGAGCAACAATCAATATTGAATTGCTATTCATAAAGTACCGTGATGTTCTTACTCTTCCAAAACACTATATATTATTCATTAACCATAATCAAGTATCTGTAAAGGCCGCAAGAAGAGTCTATACGTACCTTCCATATTACAACACTCTCAGATATGACCACGTCTTACGAGAATATTGACCCTGACGGGGATACACTGATCATCATCACATACTCCACTGAAACCTTACAGAGTGCAGATCAACAAGCGCATAGCGACATTCCACAGCATGAAGATGGCAATTACACGGCGCTAGTCGCTGGTGAGACTCCGAGCTTTCGTGAAGGTATGTAAGAAAAATAGAAACACCCCATCTTATGAGCATAATAAAGTTGACTCGTGTTTTCTATTCATTTAAGGAGATCAAGTTTCATTCGAACTCAGATTAAAGGTGTCCAAGAAACACCTTATCGTAGCATCACGACGTGCTAAGTCGATGTTTGAAGCAAACTATCTTGATCCTCCGGCTTTTAACATCGATGGTTTATACCATTGGGAGATAGACCCTTTCTTCGATCCTGAAGCTTTTAAGATTGTTATGAAGATAATTCACACCCAAGTTGAAGGTTTACCAGACAATATCACCCTTGATATGCTAGTCGCAATTGCTGAAGTTGTCGATGACTTGCAGTGCCACGAAGCTGTATCATTCTTTACTAGAGTGTGGGGAGCCCGGCTATCTCACTCAGTTCCCAGTGAACTATGCGACGATTTGGTTCGATGGATTTTCATTGCATCAGTATTTGGCCTAAACGATAACTTCGAGCAGACAACCAGAGTTGCAATTATGCATAGCACGGGACCTATAAGGACTTTCGGGCTTCCTATACGACTAGGTATTGTTGGTATGGTTGCCATCTAATCTCAAGAATAACGCTTACAAGTTTAGATAAAATCGAGCAGAAGAGAAAAAGCCTTCAGCAAGACCTGATTGACCATCTCAATGATTTACGAGACGACTTAGCCTCGGGCCGCTCTGGCCACTTGGTCCCATGCTGCTCTATGATGCTTGGAGGATTGACTCTGTATATGCATAATGTCATGGGCTTGTCAGATACCGCGCAGCCTTTTCACAATATGAGTTTAGCGTCAACATTTATATGTGTGCGAGGTTTCAAATCGCCACCACTGTTCTATGTAAGACAAGATAGTTCGGACAGTGCACATGACTTTTGGGGAGAAGGCAAGGATATTTTGTTATTGCAAGGAGGTCCGTCTTCCTCCTCTAATCGGAAAAAAAAGACCCACGATCCATTCAGTTGCGAAAAGGGCGCATTTTTAGGTCATATTTCTGGACAACTCGTGGTCCAGACTTGCTGCTTGGAAAGGGTGTTAAAACCTGGAATAGATAGATTGGAAGCTAATATTACAGGTATAAGTTTGAGTTGAAGATATAACAGGAAAGGTTTATAGTTTCGAAATTAATTCGTTTTAAAGCAGAAAAAATGTCTATATGATATTATCGCTTGGATGAAGACTTCTGCCCATGTCAATAAGACTGAGTTTAGTGCTTTAAAGGGGCATTATATTTAGAATATATTCTCTTTGGGCATTCGCTAACGTTGCAATAGCTATAATTAGTGGTGTTTCTAATATGCTAGAGGGCGTCTTCCTTACTGAAGGCTAGTTCATATTACCTTCACTCAACTTTAAGACGGTAAAGTCTGTATATTTAAGTATTTGTTTTCTTCTGCTCTCAACATAAGAAACTCTGGCTTAGTAAATAAGTTTAGAGGGATATTTCCCTAAATAACTAAAGCAATAGATTTGGAGGGCAGATTTATGATGTTTATATCAAATCAGAACACTGATATACTTTGCTGAAATTCGTAGAAGTATACTTTCTCCTTCATTATTCCTTACAAGAGTTAACTTAACTGTTAGGCGCCTCATCGCTAAAGAGCAAAGGTGTAGGAAAGCGCTTGTCTAAGCTCCTGCGTTTGAAGATATATTTTCCAAGCGTCTACAAGAACAGATGTAAGAGATCTCCAAAGACATTGAAAGCACCGTACAAATCACATGGATATAAGTGGACAATTATCCGACAGGAAGCTTATGCGGGTGGCCGACTGACCCAACTTGGACTTATCAGGCTCTCTTCCTTCCAGACGTGAAACATCGTCGTTGGCGAGATACGCAACTTATTTCCGATACTTATAGAACGGGAAAGTAGCCTAATTTGACTACTTGTTTTAGTCTAGTTTACGTCTTGTACGCTCCACCCACTACAATATTATACTTCACCGGCTAGACGTGGACACATATGCTTGGTCGCACATGGTCTGCGTGAGACTGGCTGTTTGACTGCAGCTCATTTGGGAGTTTGCACATTGAGCCTCTAGCTTACACTACTTGCCATCTCACAATCTGTACCAGTATCGGCCCCTGTTAAAACACTACAAGCAATGGTTGGTATGCTTTATGGAAACCTAGGCCCTGATGTGCAGACCGGCATACTCGATCTTCTTTGCGATGGTCAGTCTGACGCATTTCCAAACTTCAGCTGGCAATTGAAACTCTATCGTTACACGACCAAAATCTATGTTGTTGGGCACCGATGCATGGTGTCTCAAACGCGGGAGGCCTACCCAGCCTCGTCGGGCTTGGCCCACGGGGTCAGCCAAGAATTGGCAGAAAAGAGAAGGCGACCGTATCGCCTTATCGAACTAGGATAGCAGAAGACAGTTATATTTGATAATCCTTTTCTGTAATTTAATCTCACGCTATCTTGCCCTCGAAACTAAATCCACCTTACTTGGTTACCATAGACCAATGAGATTCCTCAAAGCCAGCCAACACTGAGGATAGGCTATTAAATCAGGTGGTGTAATGCTCTACTCAATCCCTCAAGTGTCTATCCTAGCATGTGATGTTTGTAGCTGTTTTTGAATTCTGTTTGCCTGAAGTTTTCAATATTATATCACAGATACTAAACAGGACTAATCGCAGCTATTTCCCAATTCCATGGCACCCGCTCTGGTTTCCAGTTGTACGACGTTTTCACGCCAATTGAGAATCAAGAGTTCCGACAGAGGCGCGAGAGGATCGTGATCGACTGAACTGTCGTCACTTAACCTCAGAGTCTCAGGGAAAGACGAATAGGTATTTGAATCTCTTACTTTCCTCCTAATTCTCTTCCCTTTCAATACTTCTACCACATCTGCCCTCAGCCTCCGTGCGATCTGTCTTAGAAGCTCATCTCTCGCTAAGCTAAGCCTCTCGTCATCGTGACAATCAGGGAGTCGCCAATTTCGATAAAGGTTCCCGTGAGACGATCGGACACGCGGTTTGTCACCCTTGAGGGCCTCAAAGAAGTAGTGGCATAGTCTACATGTAGGCTTACTACTCCCGATGTAGTTCCAGCGATTCCAGTAGCATTTTACAGCTGTTTGGTCGTGCTTCGAAAGGTATTCATAGACGAGAACTTCCGCATGTAATACGGGTCTAAACTTATTAGAACGGTGAAAGGCCTGAATAACATTGTCAAGACCCATCTTTCCTAGATTATTAGCTTCTTCAAGACGCTGTGAGTCCTGGACTTTGTCTTCTGTAGCCATATGATGGATGATGATAGAGCTCGTGAGGTCGGATCTCAAGATTGGATTTGGAAGGCGTGAGCCAGATGGCACCATGGTAATCTCAAAATCCAAAAAAAGGTCCGGCCATCTCTCAGAAACTGCAACGATGCCGAGAGCTGCTTTGCGGTAAGAGAGCCAGCGCCCAAGAAAATGTCGGAGCTTGCACCATGGTTCAGATCTTTTTATTTCAACATCTTTCGCCCTTTCTGAGATGATTGTGTTGATTTTCCTTTGATCTAGGTTGACGATCGTTTTGATCAATGTTACGCAATCGCTGATTGCTAGGAAGTCGAGTCAATCTCGTTTAGATAGCATAATTCAACGAAGGGGAATACATACACTTATCCTCCGTATTAGACTTTGAGATATTGAGATTGAAATTGCATTTATTTGCCAGGTTTAAGAGGCTTCGGAGTGGCTCGGAAGCTCAAAAAGTTCAGGACGCCTTTTCGAGGCTATAATACGACTTTCGGAATGGGACTTACATTCTCTCTCCTCCCGTCTCTTGCAACTCTTTAAGCACTCTAGTGCCGCATCTCTTAGATATCCCAGGTATTCTTTGAGCCGTGGGATATTGAAGGATAATATGAACCAAAGGACTCGCTTTCCCAACGCCGCGGTCTGTAATTCCTCTGGGTTCTTTCCCACAAGATCTAACAACGCTTGGACGAAATTCTTGGTTGTATTTAGGCTTCTTGTATCCTTTGAGTTGGAACCAAAAACATAGTTAGGGCCACAGGAGCCTTGGAGAATGGCAAGGGCTGTAATCGTATCCCCACCGCGCTCGTTATCGCAGACCTGGGCTAGCTTGTTAACATAGAACTGGAATGCTTTGAGGTCAGGCATCTCCGCTTCGTATTTTTCAGGTGACTGGCTCTCGTGTGGATAAGTAGGAAAGGTTTCAGCCTTTTGTAAGGCCGTCTCAAGAACGATGGGTTCGTACAAAAGTTCGAGCTGGTGAGCGGTCAAGCCACCGAAATTCTCTGATTGCCAAGCCGTGGATACAGACATAATCACTTATAGACAAGATGGCAGGTGGTAACAAGATGATGAGCGGGTTCAAATAGTCAGCTGTGGATAGAAATCCTCAAGGGCGTATGAGGTAAGAACAACATGTTCACATTGCAATATATGTTTGAAGTTCAGCCAGGCCGCCACCTCCTTACGTCATGGCGAACCACAGAGTTCCCATAACGCCCTCACATGCCCATGACATCATGCATTCTGTCTTACATAATGGGCAACAAAATGAATGATACCAGGAATCCGTCTTAACACTGAAAATCACAATGACGATGATGGTAGTGGCTTTGAGACTATTAGTGTGCAGAGCCGGTTTCCATCATCAGGACTGTCACCCGGATCGCAAATCAATCTTTCGTTCATGTATCCGTTATTGGTCTGAAGGAGCCGGTGATTTGGGGCATCACGGCTGAAAATAAGTCCATGATTCCATCAAATCCCATGAACAGATGTAATCCTCATGATGGTTTGAGACAACAATGTTAAATTGACTTCTCATTTTTCAGGTCGGCAGGTGGAACGCGCCTGAGGCTACTGTGAGTCCTTGTGCTCACTTGATCACGTCCAAGGATATCCGAATTTCATTATGCGAGGTTCAGGCAATATCAGGCAAAGTAAAGGGTCTCATTGCTTTTCGGCAAATCAACATGAGCATGCACAGTCTTATCGAGAGACCTATGCTTATAACGTGAAGTGTAATACCTGACCTGGCGTACTCGAGCCAAAAGAGATTTGAAGTCCCTCATGAAGTAAAAGCAACTTCAATTTCTATTATTGCATAATGGATCTTCTGGAAAGTATCCTTTCAGTGGTATCATGGGGAGTAACTCATTTGCTTTGCGGGAGTGAAGTTACTGTCGGTGCCGTATATCCTACTATCTGCTTCATCAATTATAGCTGTTGACGAACGCTTACAATAGTTGGAATGAAGCTATTGAGTAGGAAGTAATATATGCTACTAGGAATATCGAACCTGGCGAGGAAATTACAATATCTCATGATTATGGAGGTCTATCTCTAAATTGGAAGTCGTGGCTGACAAAGAGTTTTATCTTCGACCTTAACTGCTCGGTCTGTCTTTTTTTACCTGCAGAACTTAAAGCTGAGTGATAAACGAGAAGAGCAAATCTACTAACTGGACTTGGATATCGGTAATTCAGTCTACATAATGAGTAAACCTAGCACCAGTCTTTCAAATTGCTGTTCACTACTTTAAGGTTTAAAGGGATAATTCGAAAAAGGCACCAGTATCTTGGTAGCTAGAGCCAATTATAACGCGTTCCAGGTCGTCATCGTACGTAGAGATGTATCACGTAAAGCAATTTTCGCCGAGCGAGTATACGAGGTCAGACTTCTCTGCGAAGGAGGACACAGTTCAGACACGAAAAGGATACAGCAATTAGCTGAGAATCCAAAATCTCACCCAAGCTTTGGGGCTCATACCATGCGCTGGAAGACGAAAAAGGCACAGATGCCCTTAGAGTTTAAGGGGGACGAATTTGAGAAATGGCTATGGCGTCAAGAGTAGAATTGCAAAGTGCCATAAGGAAACTGCAAGAATAGTCGCTGTAGAAGGGCGGAGCCTCCATGGCTGGTGTAACTTGTTTTCGCAACGCCGGCTTCAGTAATGAGCAAGCTGTTCCACAAATATTTAGAAGGACCTTCCTTGAGTGATGGCGCATCTTGGATCGTGTAATATAGGTCTGACTCAAGCTCTTATGTCTCTTGTAGCTTCTTATCCTTGTATAATCCGCTAGACTTAATCCAGGATCCCGAGTCAACTTATCTTCTGCAGGGGCCGACGAGGCACGAAGCTGCCAGTTTCATAACTTAGCGCGAGATAAGAGAAGAGCTCGCTTGGTGAGCAGGCATCTTAGTGGTTCGATATTTGTGGGGATTTGATAGAAGACCTGATAACAGATTCAGCGACACATGTCAGGTAAACTTCACGCAAGATTGGCTGACCAGATCCAGAAGGTCATGTCAGGGCTTTACCCTAATGTGGTCAATGGAAGCGGTGGCACTCGAGCTACGAGTTAGCACCCATACTCTCAAAGCGTTCAATGGCTAGACTGGGTAAATGTCTTGGGTTCCGAAGACTGATAAGGTTCAATAGACTGGGACTAAAAGTCGGGGTGGCGGAGGTCAAAACGCGGGGAAAGGCGCCAGTATGCATTGGGTCGTTTTGGAAGCCATTTCAACAGTAGTCTTAGCATGTAAAGCAGAATAGGGGATATGGACTGACAAACTCTTAAAATGACAGCTCTGCGCTCTGCTGTTGTATTCATATTTTCTGTGTTTCATGAGTGCAAATCCAAAATCTGATTGTCATCATGGTCGATGAAGGCATGAGAACAGTTGACCCTCAGGGAATTGGGCGTCTTCTGATTGGTGTCTCTATCTTTTTCCTCATTCCGACTTCAATCGTTGTTATTCTCCGAACTTTCATTCGATTGAGGTATCGCCTGTTCGGGATGGACGACGGTCTTATGCTTTTAGGCTGGGTGGGTTAATACCTCAAATCATACAAGGTACTCGGCGTTGACAAGTCATTAGTTACTGCACATCACTTTTACTGCAATTGGCATTCGTGCCATTTATGCTGGCGTAGGAACAAAGGATAAAGATTTAAATGACTTTTTACAGGTCGATGGACGCAAGGTAGTTTCTAGCAATTGTGGTGTTCGATATCTGCTAATTGAATCATGCAGTGGATGTGGATCGGCGAAGTGATATATGACTTTTCACTGATCCCTCTTAAATGCTCTATATGTGTCACGCTGCTGCGCATCGCAGTAACAAAGCTCCATCGAGCTATTGTCTGGGTTACTCTTATCTTCACAATAGTCACTCTTGTATACGGCTTTATTGTTGTCGTGGCTGCATGCAGTCCGATTCGTGACAACTGGGATAATCCCGGAGAGTGTTCACTGCCTGCATTAATGAGTGCAGCATATGTGGGATCTATCAGTGCCATCATGTCTGATTGGATCTGTGCTATCCTACCTGGCTTTATGCTATACAAGTCTAATATGAGGAAGGCTACTAAGGTTTCTGTAACCATTATCCTTAGCTTAGCTTCTTTGTAAGTCAATTTCTTACAGGTTAATAGGTAATGCTAATATTGTGATAGGGCATCACTCTGTACTATTATTCGACTGCCCTACTTAAAGGCCTTCTCTCAGCCAGATAACTACTTATGTAAGTAGCATGTCAAAAAACCATTCTGTCACTATACTAACAAGGCTAGACAATGTGGCATACATTATTCTCTGGTCCACCATTGAGTCAGGGATTGGAATAGTAGCTGGCTCACTACCTTCACTACGCAAGCTAGTCAGCTCTCATTTCCATTTTGATTCATCTACAGGCACCGTTTCAGCTCACGTTACGCCCTTTTCTGGAACCAACCGCGCTGTTATTATAACCCAGTCAGCATCTGCGATACGCCATCCTCATAGAGGCGATGTGGGTGACAATTGGGAGCAACTTGACGAAAGTGAGGGCACATCCAGTAAGAGAATTTATGTCAAGGTCGATTTAGAAATGCATTCCCTGGGTAGGCCAGAAACCTCGCTGGAGTCAGATGGATCCCGCGAAGACCTAGTGCGTCCATAATAAGGGTCTAATATTATATTTTAGATGCACCGTAGGCTGGATAATATTATTTTCATTTGCATTATTGTATTTGAGCCTTGTTGTGAATTGTCCTTTAGCAGTATGCTGGACACGCTAATGAATTGCCCTTTCAGTTGGGCTTGCAAGATGGGGTGCTGCGCTGAACCCATCCTTAGCGACATGACTGGGCTCAAGAACCACCCGGGTATACCGATTGAGGTATGGCCCAACGGTGGTTTCCGACAAAGAAGACGAGCACTGGCTACAGTGTGATTTGAGGTAAGGCAGTTTTGACGATGAACCTTTCTCTGCTGAGACTTGATTAGGATGGCTGTGTGGCAGGCTAATCTAGAATAATCTCAATCTACAAAAGATGATTATAGCCTGAGATGCTGCCACCAAGTTCTCACCGGAGTTAGTAATCAATTTCACTAACAGAGTTTCTAATAGTTTATGTTGATAGGGGAATCAATATGGTTATCCCCGGCATCCGTCAAGTGATACAAGAATCCCGCTATCATAAAATAAAGGCTTCACAAACAGCCCGGATGTCGTCAATTGAGTTAACGTAGTTCTGGTGGCAAAACAATATGTGGCTGAGAACATGGTTTTACGGGGCTCCAAGAATCGAGGATATTGTTGCCAGACTTGAGTTGAGATTGGATCTTGAGATATATTCTTTCCCGGAATGCAAGTTGGAAGCTCTTGACACCTTGCCTCTGGACTATCCCATTATCTTTTCGCCGACATCCACTGATTATTAGTTCTGTGTCATTTTTGAGAGAACTATCTACAGATAGCCTAGACTGGGTTTGAACTTGTCGCCTTTTTATAATAAAATTAAATCTAGACTAACTCATTCACATTCTCCTCTACTGTATAAACTGTCCGACCCTCATATTACTACTGCTCTCCAGTAACTCCTGTCCGACCCTCTTGTTATTACTACTCTCCAGTATCTCTCTCAAACTATCTTGATATGCCTTCTGAAACCTTTCATCTAGCTTGAGGAAACTAATTGCATTCCCTGCCAACATCATTGCACGCTGTTCTGTTGACAAGAACTCAGACAGAGATGCATCGGATGTCAGCATCTTGCCTGCTTCAGGGACTTCGCCCAGAGGGAAAGGATAATCGCTTCCCATGAGGATACGGTCGACCCGTATCTTCTTGCAGAGGTACGCGAGAAGATCCGGGTCATGCACCAAGCTGTCTATCCAAAGATTGTCGCCTGAGCTCAAATGATCCGAGGGACTTTTGCCACCCGCTTTGGAGGCGACCAAGTCCGGTCTGCACTTGTATCCATGTTCTATTCTTCCCATTAGAGTTGGGAATGCCCCTCCTGCGTGTGCGAAGCAGAACCGTAGATGTGGATACTTGAGTAGCAGCCCGGAAGATGTAAGAGCAAGCATTGATAGAGCCGTCTCACAGGGCCTGTTGTTTAATAAGTCAGTTTCTTGCTCTAGGGAGAGAGGGGGTCGTAACAAACATTCCGATCAGCCATGAAGACCAATATTGACCCCATCGTTGTTCATTCTCTTTGAGAAGTGAGTAACCCAACGGATGGACAAAAACTGGCATATCCAATTCTTGGCACGTAGCCCAAAAGGGATCCAATCTTGGATCGTCAAGATTCATATCACCGATAGTAGTTCCTATCTCGACACCGGTCAATCCGAGAGTGTATTTTGCTCTTTTGAGCTCGTCTATAGATGCCTGCACATCTTGTAGCGGGACCGTTGCAAGACCGACAAATCTAGTCGGATACTCAGTGCATAGTTGTGATAGGTGATTATTCAGTTCTCGGGCCAGCTGAGCAACCATTTTGCCTGGCTTATCGTAGAAGAACAGAACCGGAACTGTGCTCAATACTTGAACATGAACGCCAGCCTGGTCCATGTCCTTCAAGCGAACCTGAGGGTCAAAACAGTTGTCTTGAACGGTTCGGAAGAATTTGGATTCAACATATATGTCAACTGACTTTGCATCCACACTCGATGGTTTGAGTTCGATCCATGAGTCTCCGGAGTCAGAGAGTTGCGGGAGAGTGCGTGGCATGACATGCGTATGCAGATCGATACGATAAAAGCTGCTATTACTTGTGCCAGTTGACTGGCTCGCTGTGGCTTTGACGCCACTGAAGCACCTATTGCAGTCATTGATCATGGTCCAAGAATTACACGCGGATGTATGAAAGTATGAATTAAGTTCTGAAGTGGAATAGAATGAGTAGTCAATCTCTCTATTACTATCCGTATGCAATATGTTATATGATTGAAGAACGCTTGTGCCGCTCTGTCTACGACTGCGATCGACAGCCGAGTGGCGGCCCGCCGCCAATTTATTAGACTTTATCCACCTCGGGCCACCCCATCTAGGCGGGCGGGCCGACTGCCGAAATGAAGCCAAATTTATATTTTGGAGCAGTTCATACAGATGAGATGTATTCAATTACAAGTCATTGTTGTTACGGTCTACTTGTCTGAAGCCCATTAATGAAGGACTGCCTACATAGACAGATGAAGAGTCCTCACAACAGTAAAGACATCCCGACTGTAGTTCCCTCCTTCTCTCCCCGTACCTGAGTTCTTCATACCACCAAAAGGTGTACTGAGCTCTCTTACTAGCCAGCAATTAACCCATACAAGCCCCGCGTCGAGCTGCTCACCGACCCGTCTCATCCTCGCACCCTCCTTAGTCAAGAGAATAGCAGCAAGTCCGTAGGTGCTATCATTGGCCAACTGGATGCATTCTTCTTCAGTCTCAAAACTGGTTATGGTGACTACAGGGCCAAATATCTCATCTTGCATGATTCGCGATGACTTTTCGACGTTTGTCAAAATTACTGGCTCGATCCAGTAGCCGTTGTTGGGCTCAAGCGGCGGCACTGATCCTGTGACAAAAGTGGCATTTTCCTTTTTTGCCAGCTCGAGATACGATACTATCTTGTTGTAGTGCTGCAAGGATGCCACAGCACCAGTGCGATCGCCGCACTTGTAGTTTGACTCAACGTATTTTGCGAATGATGAGACAAAGGTATCATAGATCCGAGATTGAACGTAGATACGAGAACCGCACAAGCAGATCTGACGACTTTAGTTAATATTAAGAATACGGGGCAAATACTTTTCTCTCGTCTTACCTCTCCTTGGTTTTCAAATGCCGCCATAGCGGCTGTTCTCACTGCTTCATCAAGGTCCACATCATCAAAGACCAACGTTGGGTTTTTACCACCCAACTCGAGAGAAACATGTTTGTAGATTTGATCAGCTGTGTCTCGACGAATCTTGACTCCTGTTGCTGTACTCCCAGTGAAAGAAACACCCTTGACGAGCGGGCCTTGTACAAGCCTTGAGCCCGTAGTGGCACCGTCGCCGAAGACCATGTTGATGACACCAGGAGGTATTTCGGCCTGTCGGAATATCTCGCAGAGTAGGAATGCAGACATGGAGGTGAACTCGGAAGGTTTTGCAACAGCAGTGCACCCAAAGGCAAGACAAGGTGCGATCTTCCAAGTCAGAAGGTAAAGAGGCATATTCCATGGAGAAATGAGGGCAAAAACACCAGTAGGTGAGCGATGCTCGTAGGTAAGCGCAACTCCATCTACCATACGTGCGGCGTTTTCTTGGTGCAAAATCAAGGTTGAGAAATATCTGAAACATGGGCGGGTCAGTTAGAGTTCTTGAGCTCGAGTTTGGAGGGTAGATAATTACTTGAAGTTTGTGGCAGCTCGATCTACCTCGACTCTTGCTCTGGCCAAAGTCTTGCCCTGATCTATACTTTCCCAAACAGCGAGAAGTTCTTTGTTTTCTTCTATCAATCGGGCCACACGCTGAAGAAGATTTGACCTGAAAACGGCCGTTGTCTTGGACCATGTTCGGAAAGCATCGGTGGCTGCCTGCACCGCGTTGTCTACCTGGGCAGGGCTGCTGATGGGCACTCGAGCAAAAGACTTGCCTGTCTTGGGATCTATAGAATTGACGTATTCTGCTATTGGCGATGTATCAAATTCATTGGAGACATAGTTTTGTAGAACAAGTTGCGTTGATGCACCTTCCGACGAGATAAGGCGTTGAGCTGATTCCAGGGTTGGGCATTGCCAGGCGGCCTGGATAGTAGTGTTTGTCATTTTAGTCATTACTCAGTTTGGTAGTTCTCATCAATTGTCAGGGATATGTCTTGATGAAGGACTTATTAATTTTGAATTGAAGATTGCTATGTCGGACACGGTAAACGCCGATGATCGCCGTTAAAGCCCTCGACCGCGGCCCGACGCATTTCGGATAGCGGGTAACGTAACTACTACGGATATCGCTGCACTAGTCTTTTGGTGATTGTTTATAATAAGAATAATTCTAAACTTTTTTAATCAGCTCAAACATATGACAAGCTATCTGAAATATCTCTGCGAAACAGTTAATATGTCATCCCCCAATGGTGAAGCTTACCTTCTTCCGGCGCAAAACGCTCAATCACTCGCCAACTACCCCCACGCTCGGGTGATAAATCAATCAGCCAAAACCATCTTTATTTCCGGCACCTCGTCACGTCGTGGCGATGGAACCATCGTTGGCTGCACTACAAACGCTGACGGCTCACACCACCTCGATATTGCCCTGCAGACAGAAGCGGTACTACAAAATATCGGAGTTATTATTCAAGGGGCAACAAACGGCAAGTGTGGACTGCAGAACGTTGTCAACGCCACAGTCTACTTGACAGACATGAAAGATTATGCTGGGATGAATAGTGAATGGAATAAAGTCTGGCCAGATAAGACCAAGGCACCTGCGAGAACCTGTGTGCAGGTTGCAGCTTTGCCGAATGAGAGGTTGAATGTGGAAATCCAGTGCACAGCTTTATGGACAGAGTAGTCTATCAGCTTCAACTAATAATACATATAACTGGATCCATTGACACGAATGTGTGATTTCCCCCATTTAGGTAATTCATTTTTAGCAGTGAGGCACCAGCCTTTCTTCCACGTCCGACCAATCAATAGTAGAATTACTCCAGCTCTTGCAGGCAACTTGAAGGTAAGCCTATATAGGGCTCAGAATTGCGAAAGGTTAGCCCTATAGTTGGTTAGGCTGCATTGAGAGTTATTTAGTCAGTAATAAGATAGCTTTAACTTAATAAAAGAATAGCAAAAGGCTAGATTAAATAGAAATTAAGAATTGATACTTATATATAGCTTAAGCTACTTATCAATTTATAAACTATTAATTATTTAGCTATTACTCTTATTCTAACTATACTACTGCTTTTAAGAACCTGATCTGGCCTTTAATAGCCTAACCTTATTATCTTGGATCTATAGAGCTACTCTTGCAATTTTCACGATAGAGAGATGATGACAACGACTACTTTTCGTCGCTGAGAATGCATATGCTGTATTTGTATTAGAGCCTGCATCCAAACGCAGGAAAACCTGCTCGCACAAGTCAGGTCAGGGTGATGTATTGGTCTGGCCTTTTAGTTCTGCCTGCAGCTATAGTATACCTATGAGGATTATTTACGGCCCATCTGCTGTAGCCATTTGTCCAGATCAAATTCTCCGTCTCTCAAATCCCGAGGCTTCCCGATAAACATGAAAACATAGCCAAAATCCTCCCCAGGCGTCTTTCCATCTGTATACTAAAGAAGGCATGGCTTGGCTGTGCAGTTCCTTCTCACCTTCAAAGCAATGTTTGATTCTCTCGAATGTTTCTTTTCAGTAGAAGGCGTCAGCGGAGGAGCCGGCGGTGGTGGATGAGGCATGTCGTTAGACATATGACGTGCCTTGCAACATGGCTTTCAGGTGCCATTAGCTGATAGTGGGACTCATATTGTGGCTCGAGCTAACACATTCACACCTTTGGTCGGATGAATTATTTCTGTTGACTTACACAAAGCTTTCTGATAAAACAAAGCGATTCTAAATAATATGTATAATTAATGTGATAAGAAAATGACGTAATAATATCGAGTTGCATGATAACTGCTAGCAATTAGATACTGCCACTTAATACCACCTTTAACAACTGCAGGGTAGTTTTGCAAACAGTTTGAAGACAGAACTCCGTCTCGAGCCTCATGGAGGAATTAGATAGGAATACGCTCCAGGAAGTTATTGTTCGAGATTTATTGCAGCATGTTTCATTTTTCTATCCCAAGGCCAAGAAATGACGCACCCCTTCACACCGCCACTACTTATTTTCATCGTGCTGTAAAGTCATCTTTCCTTCTAAACCCACCCAACAAAACCATTCTTTTAGTTATAGTGAGTTTAGTGACAACGTATTCATACACTGAATCTCGAATGAATTGGAGTTAAATCGAAACTTCAGAACAGCAATAGCGCTGTAGTCTATTATTCAAGAAAGAGGTAGTAAGTTTATCTCGACTAGATATATACTTGCACAGAACCGAGCCAACCTTGCTGAGGCAGTAGGAAATATTTTTAGAGAAACGGTTAATGAATACAACATCGACTCGCTACGCGAGAATTATAATTACTAAATGCATTTGCCATACTATTCATTAACTCTCTTCATCTCCTGGAACCCTCAGAATAAGCAGGCAACTCAGCAGCACGAGTCTGGCCATCTAGCTCAGCATGAGTCTCCCCGTTCAACTCGTACCTCACCGCGTCAGGAGGTTTCACCTCAGTAGTAGGTTTCATCTCACCGTCATCCATCACCGGTTCTGAAAGCTTCCTGTTTCTCCTGCGTAGTAGAAGCCAAGCGAGAAGGCCTATTACGCCAACGCCGCCAATGACAGATCCGACCGCGACTCCAGCCTTGGCACCGGTGCTAAGAGAGCCTGTCGCCGAGCTTGTTGATGAGCTTGTTGGAGAGCTTGCCGAGTCTGAGGTTGTTGATGAGCTTGCCGAATCACAGTCACCAAATTCTGATTGGCAGCCTGTTCCGCAGTAACCTAAAGAGTCGAGTCAATATTATTCAATAATCCACGTTCTTGGCATAGGTCCACTAACTTGATGTTTTGCCACAGAAACCCTTGGATGAACAGCAATCACCAAACGTGCTGCCCTTGCAAATAGCGTCGATATCCGACTTAGATCCGCAGTTACCATCAGTAGAGATAGCACCTAGGCTCGTTGATGATGTTGGCAGCGTCGTTGAAGTCTTGGGAGATGTCGTAGTCGACGTCGAGGTAGAGTCGTCATCGGAGGATGAGCAAGTACCGAACATGCTTTGGCATCTGTTTAAATTCACATGTCAGTGGGTTTCAATGGAGAATCAAGTCATAGCACTTACCCAGTACCACAATACGTCCCATTCTTGCCACAGTAGCCCTTCTCAGAACAACAGTCTCCAAATTCGCTACCTTGACATGTGATATTGCTCGAAGAAGTCGCACCGCATGATCCTGAAGTACTGACAAGCTGCCCGCCGCTTGATCCGCAGGTACCAAACGCACTTTGACATCCCTCGCCGCAGTATGCTGAAGTCTTGCCGCAGAAGCCTTTTTCAGAGCAGCAGTTACCAAAAGTGGATGTAAGGCATGTTGAGTTCGTATCGGAATTCGCGCCACAGTTGCCGTCTTTACTGGTGGGGTTGTTTGATCGTGGTAGGATGAGTGAATTTGAGCTGGGACAGACTGGTCAGGGGCAGTTCGAAGTTCAGACAGCTGATCCGTAAGTAAAACTTACAGTTCAAAGCCTCGAGGGAACAAGGCCGTTGCTGGTGTGAGTACACACAGAAGATACAACAGTGAAAGCTCCATTGTCGCTAATTTGGTTCTAGCAGACAAAGATGAGGAGATAAAATCCTTCTGAGAACTAGCAGGGCGCAATGCCTTTATGATGGCCCACTCTTGGAAAGGACCCCAGACAGAAGCGCCGAGGTTCGTGCTGATCTGACAGGATTCCCCTGATCCCACCCCACTACAGCCCGTCCC